>MCFE01001212.1:0-13246 GCA_002104905.1 Basidiobolus meristosporus CBS 931.73 | reverse complement strand
CCAAGTAAACCTTAGATGCAGTGAAGGAAGTCATACACTGACCTTTAAAGAAGTACTCTATGTACCAGAAGTAGTTATTCACTCAGATGTGTGTGGACCCATGCAAAATTTATCCTTAGGTGGGATGAAGTATTTAATCACTTTTGTTGATAATTATACAAGATACACATAGTTCTACTTCATGAAGAGAAAGGAAGAAGCTCTGTCTAAGCTCAGGGAGTTTAAAGTCATGGTGGAGAGAGAAACTGGTTAAAAATCAAGAAAATACACTCTAACAATGGTGTAGAATATACCTCAAAACTCTTCATCCACTTTTGCAAAATTCATGGGATAAAGCAAGAGACTACTGTACCATACTCCCCACAGCAAAATGGAGTAGCAGAACATGCTAACAGATCAATAATTGATATGGCAAGATCTATAATCCATGATCAAAAATTATCCTATGATTTTTGGGCGGAATCAGTTGCCACTGCTGTATATCTGAAAAACAGGAGTTATAACAGAATACTTCATGACTCTACTCCATTTGAAGCATGGCATGGATACAGGCCAAGTGCAGAACATCTAAAATATTTGGGTGTACAGCATATGCCAAGAAACTGCCCAGAAATCAATCAAAATTTGAGCCAAAAAGTGTAAAATGCATATTTTTGGGCCACTGCAATGAGAGTAAGGCATACAGACTCTACAATACCAAAGCAAAGAAGCTGTTCAAGTCCAGGGATGTGTTGTTTGATGAAAATTCAAAATATTCACAAAAAATGACATCAGATGATGACAAAAATTTGATCTCAAGTCCACCAATTGTCAGGATTGAATTGGAGCAAAACAATGAAAATTTTTCACTCCAGAGGACTCTGCAACCATGGTTCAGCCAGAATCAGTGCCCAGGAATATCCCAGAAGAGATCATTCCAGTATCAAATGCCAGGAGATCCAATTGGACAAGAAATAGCCCAAATTACTATACTGATGAGGGTACAAACTTAGCCTATGCCTATTCAGTCCATATTGATAAGCCCCAGACTGTAAAAGAGGCCCTAAATAGCCCTCAGACAAAGTTTTGGAGATCTGCAATGACTGAGGAATATATGGCCCTGATGGAAAATCAAACTTGGGACTTAGTCAAATTACCAATCAACCAAAAATCAATTGGATGCAGATGGGTCTTCAAGACAACATACAAGGCTGATGGTACAATTGAAAGATACAAAGCAAGACTTGTAGCCAAAGGATACTCTCAAACAAAAGGACCTGACTATACTGAGACCTTTGCACCTGTAGCCAAGTTTAATTCCATCATATTAATATTGGTTATTGCAGCCAAATATAAGTTTTCTCTTCATCAAATGGATATAAAAACTGCATATTTGAATGGAGAACTTGATGAGGACATGTATATGGACCAGCCTGACGGGTTTGTGACCAAGATAACCCCCATTTGGTCTGCAAGCTTAAAAAGTCACTATATGGTCTCAGACAATCACCTAGAGCCTGGAATTGCAAGAAAGACTCTTATTTGGAATCTTTGAGTTTCCAAAGGAGTAATGCTGACTATAGTATATACTATAAGCCAGAAGATAGCAAATCCAGTTCTATTAGCTCTATATGTGGAAGATCTTATTATAGCTGCCAATAACCTAGAAGCATTGGAAGAGACTAAATCCAGCCTATCTAAGGAGTTCAAGATGTTCAATCTAGGAGAACTCAGTTACTACTTAGGGATTAAGTTATCCATAGACAGAAGTACCCAGACTATCACCCTAAGCCAATCCAAGTATATTCAAGATATACTAAAGAAGTAGAAAATGGAAGACTGTAAACCAGCAGCTACCCCAATGGAGACAAACCTTAACTTGATCAAAACACAACCAAATCAAGAGAGCTTGGTGCCATCTGAAAGCCCTGACTTTCCTTAGCAATCTATGGTCAGCAGTTTGCTGTATATCATGCTTGGAACATGTCCAGATATCTCATATTTGGTGGGAGTTGTCAGCCAACATAATCAGAACAGTGGATCTGATCATATTGCAGCAGTTAAGCGGATTTTTAGATACCTAAAAGGAACTGCTGATATCAGCCTAAGATACACTTATAAGGATTCAGAACAGGATCTTGTGGGATACTCTGATGCTGATTGGGGACAAAGTTTAGAAGACAGAAGATCCACCACAGGATACACCTTTCTTTACTGTAAAGGAGCCATTTCATGGAACTCAAGAAAGCAACCAACCATAGCACTTTACACTACAGAGGCAGAGTATATGGCAGCCTGTGAAGCTACAAAAGAAGTAATGTGGCTAAGAAAGCTTTTTACAGATTTAGGCCTATGTCAAAAAACACCTATTACTTTATTTCAAGATAATCAAGGATGTATACAATTAGGTAGAAATCCAACTTTTCATGCTAGAACCAAGCACATAGATATTAGACATCATTTCATATGTGAAGCTATAGAGAATAACTTAGTTAGCTTAGTTTACTGTCCTACAGATGAAATGATTGCAGACATATTTACCAAACCATTAGCTAGAGACAAGTTTGAATATCTTAGGTCAAAATTAGGACTAGTCAGTATGAACATTTAGCTGAGTGGGAGTGTAGTAAAAATTTGTAATTCCACCTAAATATTCACCTAACTTAGTCACTTAGATCATTACCTTCAAATCCTAGAGAATACTGACCAAATTCCTTGTTGGGATTTACTTAGAATATTTTCACCAAAATACCAGGAAACCAGAACATCAAAATTCTCAAAGTTGTCCAAACAGCCCCAAACTTTGCACACATGTTCTTGGGACCTTTCGTAACCTATTCTACGTGTTTTTTATGCCAAGACCGGGTAAAAGTATAAATACCACTTTTACATTCAATAAATCATTAAGTGAAAACCACATAATCTACTTGTTCTCCCAATCACTTCCAATATATCCAAGACTCTTACAACAGTAATAACCATATGATCAACTTGTTCTCCCAGTGATTATAAGTATCCCCACAACTATCATAACAGCACCAGAAACTTTTCTAGCTTCGAGAGCTAGCCCATAGATTATAAGCTCAACATGGGTTAAGAAACCAGCGATTTGAGAATCAGTAGAGAAGAATTTTGAAATCTATGAGTAGCCTTGGGACCAAGCTTGGTAATCAAAATACCCCATACCTTTGAATCCCCATAGCTAGCGCTGATGGCGGTATTGTGACAGAGGGGTATTTATTAGCACCAACATGAGCATTGTCCAAACTATGACGGAATCTTTTTTTTTTAATTTTTAGCTGAAATGTGGATACATTGGGACAGAGATCATCCCCAGGGACTTCGGACATTAGCCGCGATTCAAGAGCTTGACCAAAAGTACCTCTATACAATAAAGTAACAGCGTCTTCCCAGTACCTGGAGTCACACCCGCATAACTGACGAATCAGGCCTCTTGACTGATGCCGGAAATTTTTCACTTTCAAGACATTGAAACCCACTTCTAAAAGCTAACCCAGGATAGATGATTCCGGGAGAAGGTTTAGCCGGCGTATGGTTGTCAGTAAACCCAACAAACCACCCATGGTGCCACTTTCCGTCGTGAGTGAGTGGGAACCGGATGAAATTCAAACGGGCCAGGACCAACCATTTCTGAAGAGAGCCGGGACTACATCCGCTGGGATGGGAGTCCAGTTCTTCGCACCAGATAACGCGTACAGCAAAATCGGCTGGGCGAAGGGTGATGAATGCAGACTTTGCCGAACCGTGTACCTTGGTTTCATGCTTATTTTGGCAGTCGCACCTCGTCAGATACGATTCCAAGCTCCGCCAACCGCTGCGGAAACCAGCCCCCAATGTTCTAGGGCCTTCCACACGATCGTCTCGTGGAAGTCGGCAGGTGGTCCACTCTAGCTATCTGCTACGGCCCAAGATATGTCAGCCAATCTACCGATAAATCGGTGGAGAATATGCGACGGGTGAACAAGCCCATTTGGGCCTCAAACGTGGTTGGTTGAGGAACCGAGCATTTATTTACCATTTCCAACCATTTCGGGGAAATGAGATCTTGTCGATTTCGCCGTCATGTATTGGAGGGGTTCGGTGACTGCACCCTGGGATCGATTTTGGAGAGAAGGCACCAAGGTGGACGGCAAGCGCAGTCGATGACAGCCGGTATGGGAATCGCTGCACAGTCGCTCTCCACATCCACTTCCACTTCCACTTCCCCTGTCCCATTCACACGACGGAACGTATTGCCCGACCGGAGATTGCTCGTCGATCATCTCGTCATATCCAAATGAAAAAACCGGAAATGAAGCCTCCGCAAAAGTCAGTCCAGTCATGTCCTCAATCTATACCGGAGCTTCTGAGTAGCGCCTTTGGCCATGAAGGCAGAAAGAGGCGGTGGTCCATCCAGACTTGTGCGCCATGTGGATCTCAAGAAAATCCCCGTGGCAGTTGAAATCCAGAGGTCATCGATACGCACGACTGCTTGCGGACCATTAGGTGCTAGACAAGAGAGGACTGGATTGCACATGATTGGGTCACGCGCTGCACGCGAGATAAACAACCGTCCCTTACAAACACACACACATCAGTCAAGCAAGCACCCAAGGCAGGCTCTCACGACCGCACCGATCAGAGCAGATTACCCGGGGCATGGAATTTCTGATCACGCCACCTCAGTATCCCGGGGGACCGATACGGCGACGGAAGCCAAATTGGCCTTTGCACCACTATTGCCGTGATAAGGTTGGTGATGAGTAATGGAAAATTGTCCGGGCAAACCGCAGTGCTTATCGGCCGGCCCATCGCTTACCAACTCCAAGCCATTCCCAAATCTCGCATGAATTCCCGGTTCGCTGGACTTCCAAAGAAATCCAGCCAACCCGAATCGAACCACATCTCCAATTGATTAGTAATGGTCATTTGTTGGCCAATCTATCTGCCCACACAAACTCTAACCCGTAGATATGCCTCGCGTGTGACAGACATGTCAAATGCTGCTTATCCTTGTCACCAGCGGTGCGACCCATGGTGAAGAGTCAGGTGACGTCACCCAGACCGATTGGCAATGACGAATGGATTTTTTTCAATGCGCTCAAGCGGGTGATTGCCATCAGCAAACCACGGACAATCCGAGATTCCCATATTTGGCGAGATGAGGACCAGGACGAGGGTGAGGGTGAGGGTGGAGAGAAGGTCAGATTTGGGCCCCCATTATGCACCAGGCTTTTATATCGGTTTCGTAACGGATTCCATAAATTCCTAATTTCCTCCAGCGCTCTACTCATTCATTCCCCTCGACCGTTTATCCTTCCTCCACCCCCACTTAGGATGACCAACCTTACGCAAGAGAGCACAGTGATTGTGGGTGGGTAGCCTTATCGATACTTCTTCCCTGGTGGGGACAGCCTATTGACTTTCCTTTGTCCTTGTAGTATTCGGAGCCTCCGGAGACTTGGCCAAAAAGAAGACCTACCCTGCCCTGTTCGGCCTTTACAGAAACCGGTTCCTCTCCAGAGACACCCACATCGTCGGCTACGCTCGCTCCCATCTTGAGCTTGACGAGTTCAAGAAGCGTATCGCCTCCTACCTGAAGTTCATCCCCAGTGAGCGCAACCTGGTCGACGGCTTTTTGGAGCATCTCCATTACATCAGCGGTCAGTATGACGAGGACGCCTCGTTCCAGAAGCTGAACCAATACCTCGAGGAGCTTGCCGGCGAGAGGAAGAACACCAACCGGGTCTTCTACATGGCTCTTCCCCCCTCCGTATTCATTCCTGTGGCCCAACAGGTCAAGAAAAATGTATATACCACCCAGGGTTCCAACCGCCTTATCGTAGAGAAACCCTTCGGCAAGGACTTCGACTCTTCCAAGGTTCTGTTGAACGCGTTGGGCGCTTGCTTCAAGGAGGAGGAGGTAGGTTCCTGATCCGATAGATAAGCGTTGTCATGGACATCCTTCTAATATAGCTCCGGTCTTCCCTAGATCTACCGTATCGATCACTACCTGGGCAAGGAGATGGTCAAGAACATCATGTCTCTTCGCTTTGCCAACGTCTTCTTGGGTGCGATCTGGAATCGTCAGTATATCGACAATGTCCAGATCACGTTCAAGGAACCATTTGGTACCGAGGGACGCGGTGGATATTTCGACGAGTTCGGAATCATTCGTGATGTCATGCAAAATCGTAAGTCATTTCCCAAGTTCCCTCCAACTCCATAGACCTGGCCTAACGCTGCTTGATGCTCCAGATCTTCTACAGATCCTCTCTCTTGTTGCCATGGAGAGCCCAGCCTCTCTGGATGCCGAAGACATTCGTACCGCCAAAGTGGATGTGTTGAAGTACATTGAACCCATCACCAAGGACAACATCTTGATCGGACAGTACGTCGGTAGTGAGGATGGCTCCAAACCCGGCTACTTGGATGACGAGACCGTGCCCAAGGGATCCAACACCCCCACTTACGCCGTTGCCTCGATGTTCGTCAACAACGAGAGATGGAAGGGCATCCCATTCATCTTGAAGTGTGGCAAAGCGCTCAACGAGCAGAAGGCGGAGATTCGAATCCAATTCCGAGACGTCGAGAACTGCATCTTCCCCAACCATTCCCGCAACGAGCTGGTCATCCGAGTGCAACCCAACGAGGCGGTCTACATGAAGATCACCAACAAGAAGCCCGGTCTCTCTATGGACACGGTGATCTCCGAGCTCGATCTTAGCTACAGACGCCGATTCTCCGACGTCAGAATCCCCGAGGCCTACGAGGCGTTGATCTTGGACGCGTTACAAGGGGATCACTCGAACTTCGTTCGTGATGATGAGTTGGATGAGGCCTGGAGAATCTTTACTCCTATTCTCCACCAAATCGAAAGAGAGCACATCGAGCCATTGAAGTACACCTACGGATCACGTGGTCCAACCGAGGCGCAACAATTCATAGAAAGCCACGGTTTCGAGAGAGACAGACAGGAGTACATTTGGGTCGATGATGGACACTCCCGCCAGAAATGATCGTCCCCCGTTGCCAAAGCGTAAATATTCGAACCCTCCCCCCTCCCAACTATTGGCTAATTGGCTTCTGGCGAAGCATGCTGTATAATTCCCATCGATTACTTTCCCCTTTCCAACCCTATCCTTGTCGTTGTCCCTTTCCCGGCTGAATAAAGCATCAGTTACTGTACCGCCTTTGCCATGGCCACATGACCCGATAAGAGGGTTGGGCATCTATCGGATATCACGCAAGCGATGATTTGTAATTCCAGGCGGTAGATACGTAAGAAAGGGATTCATGAATGATTATGACAGGGTTGCATTCATCTACAAATGTGGCATATCGAGCATATTAAGCCATATATACTCGAGACTGTGTACCCTGCGTGAAGCAACCAATCGATACCGCTCCCAATCTCAATCTCGAGCCAATGACTCATTCAGGCAATCTTGATTCCATGCTAATGCTACCCTTCACGTCTTTGATGGTCTGTACCACGCCGACGGTTATGATATTCAGCAAAGCCTGTGCCACGCCAAAGGTTGCATCCTCATATTTGTTCGGATCGGACCTTATCTTTATGTGATGTACGAATGAAGAATGGGCTTATTTCCAATCGAATCAATGCATTGATCCTTGCCCAGTGCATAGTTGGATTTCCACCACCCTTTCACTTTGGATGACAATGTTTGGCTTGGTTTGTGCAGATTTTGCGGAGTAACTCATGTATGCATAGAAACCAATGTGGTATATACGGCTACCTACAATACTCGACAGCCATCACAACAAGAATTGGTGTACAGAGTAGTACAACGGTCAATATGCCCTACATCCCAATGTGCGGTCAGAGCCACCTTATCTCAATTGAAGGTCCAGAGTCAAGATATTCAGTCCACTCCCCTCAGCACTGAGTATGGCAACCATGAATTTTTAGGAAATGCAGTGCGGTAAATCACCAATGCTTCCATTTTTATCCCTTCCAATGGCCCATAATTGGCTCCATTAATCATTGCAAAGAATTGCTCATCCACCAATTTATCTGTGCAACGTAACTAGTTCACCAGCCAGAAGCTGAAGCCATGCCTCACAAATTGGCAAATCCCTAGCATAGTTCAACTTCACTTCGAACACAAACAAACATCCCACTTGGATCATATGCTTCAAGCGGTTTCTCTCAATTGGGGAAGGTTGAATAGACAAAGAATCCCTAACTCTTGGTAACAAGGATTGGGAACTATGTTGCAAATTGTATATTTACACTTGAATATTAACATGAACTTGGTTGCCTATATCATATTTTGAAACTTTACTGGCAAGAAATGCCAACATTCATAAGTTTTGATCCAAGTGACCATGTTAATGGAGAATTTAGGTGTGATTACCAAAGCTTGCAACATAATATGCATAAATAGTAGGGTGAGACTGTTGCAGAAATATAGCTGATTATTCATGCACTTAACTGTTGTAGTGCTCTCAACTAGATGAAGTTGTGAACATGTCAGTTTATCTGACAACTCTTTGTAACTGTGGAGATAATAGGGTTTTCAAAGAGAGTACAAGCCAAGTATGTATACCTGATGCTTTACAACAGCTCAGCCACTTAGATCTAGCTTATGACCCTTACACTTTGTTGGAGCTTGAAATATTTTCACCAATTTTTTCAGGTACCCAGAACAGTGTAATCCAGAATGTTGTTCCTGTTGTGCATCAACATTTAAGATTTATCCAATTTTACTCTGTTAGAGAATTTAGTACCCTAACTGATTTTCCCTAACCCAAACATAACTAATCCCAGTTATGGTTTATTTTATCTCATCTCAGAATCTATCATTAGCTGTCACACCTGATCAATACTCAAATGACCATGACCTTATCAATTTATCTGCCAAGCCTTCCCAGGTGATTAGTCATCTGAGATCTATCCAACAACTTAACAGTTGCCATGACATTAGCTGATTAATGATGCAATTTTCATATATCTTATGCACCTATCAACACCCCAACAGATTTCAATTAGTCCAGTCTCTTGGTGCTTACTAATTCAACCTGATCAAAAAAGTATAAATAAAGTTTACTGAACCTTTTGGCTTAGTGTGTGTCTCAACAAAATTAAGATTGTGTCTTAGCAAAATTAAGAATTCAATAATTGTGTTCTAGTTTCTACCCAAGCCTAGCATTCCTAGCACACCCAAGAACACCAAGCCTAGCCTACATAGAAAACCAACTCTGTTGCCTTTATAGCCAAACCCAGCTATATACAAGACCAATATTAGACTAGAATTTCTCTGCTAATATTTCTCCCACTCTCTGACAATTCTAAGATTCAGCACCTAGTTGTCACTTGGGTTTAGTTAAACCATTCAAGAGTTTTATTACAACTATCTCTTGGATAAAACAGTTCCAAAGCCTTTGTACACATGTTCTTGGGACCTTTTTATGTACAATAGATGTGTGCGTTTTGACACAAGCTTGTAAAAGTCTAAATGCCACTTTGCATTCAATAAATCATATAAGTGAAAACCGCATAATCCACATGTTCTCCCAATCACTTTCAATTTCAATAAAGGATGACAAATATTGTTGTATCCAACACTCCAAGCCAGGAGTTGATTTTCTTGGGTCAGCTAAGGAGTAGTTAGACACTAAAGTTTGTGCACATCTTTCCATGGTCTTCCATAATGCACATCAATATCTAATGCTGCGAAATTCTACAAAAAGAACCCACGCTTCACTTTAACTCAATACTCACCATATCACTTCCAAGACATCTACTCCACGTGATTCAGCAACGAATATCCTCTCTTCATCTGCTCCGTGTAGAACATGACGGATTTGAAAACATACACCAACACACGAATGAGTGGATTTGTCCGGAAGTACCAGCTCACCATCTCGATTTTCTAACCTTGAGCGAAGTAAAATAGCGGATACATCACTGTGACTATCACCAATTTATGATGGTGTATGAATGACGTAGCATCATGGTCCAATGACGGGTGAAGCAATAATGTGGCTTTAGAAATTAGGTGGACCACCGTGGGTTCAACCTCGACTATTGTGCTATTGACGCACCATCATGGCCGGCAATTATCCACCTGCATTAGCGGTCAACATTCTAGATAGGATGAGCAACAAATGAGGTTTCATGCCGTGGGATTGGTTGGGTTACACGACACATGTGCGATTAGTAAATCACCCTTTCATATGCACCCAGCTCTGGCCGGGTTTGTCCCACATCGCTGAAGTCGTCCGTTTGCACCTTTGCAATCATCGTCGGCAGCGCCTCACGAGCCTCCTCTGTTCTAGCAATGACATAGATCCCAGCCATTTGTCACATTCGCACCACCGCCCGCTTCATCTAACCACAATCGAATGTCGGTTTCTCCCTAGCTCCCGATCTAGACTGCACGTGACCCCGGGGAGGGATTCATGGCCATTGGTTACACCAAATCTGGGATTCCATATAGAAGTTGTCAATAAAAGCGACCTAGTTAGAATGGGTATTTTGCATCAACCAAACAGCTTTCCATATCCTCTCTGAAGCTAAGCTTTTTTAGCACCAACATGTCTTCCCCCGTCGTGAACACTTTCGTCAAGTACTCCGCCACCACCAACGGCAGGGACAAGTTCTACCGTCTGCTGCAGTACCTGTCTCGCTTCTTCTCCTGGTACTTGGTGCGCCAGGGATACAGCAAAGAAGCCATTTTCGCCAACGACAAACTGAAAGCTCACCTTGCAGTTGCCCGCAGATGTAAGTCCACCTGATTTCGTCCTCTTCGGAGCCTATGCTGACACCCATTCCTCCTCTCCCCAAGTGTTGCGTCTAGGAAAGCCCATAGAATGGATCAACACCATGGTCAAATCCACCTCGATCCAAGACGATCTGCTTCGTGTTTGCAGTATCGGTAGGGCAGCCTCCATGGCAGCCTACCTGACCTTGGATATGCTCAGTTGGGTAAGCAGGGGTTTTTACCACGGCCGAGGACCGGCTCAGAGATAGACTAATCCCCTCGTTAGGTGAACATGGTCGGTATGTACAACTTCAAAAGCGCCAAGAAGATAACCGACAATGCGAATCGATTCTGGCTCTACGGAATCCTCCTTGCCTGGATCTCAGACCTGTACAAGTTGCGCCAGCATTACTTGCAGTACGAGACGGTCAAACGGGTTCAATCCGTCAAGCAGGAGCAGGTGCAAACCCTGGACGAGGAAACATCCCAGAAGCTCCGAACATTGACCACGTACGTATAATTCCCGACCCCCGGCTACCCGTCGTCCCCACATCTAATCCCGTTCACCTCTAGGGCCCGAAAGGAGCTTGTCACCCAGTTCGTTATCGATTCCGTCGACCTGTTGCTTCCACTCAGCGCATTGAAGTACGTCAATCTCAACGAGGGAGTTATCGGCCTTGCAGGGTACGTGAAAGATTCATCTATGATTGCCAGCCAGTGCGAGACTAACCAACCATCCCTACCTCAGTGTGCTCACCTCGTTCCTGGGCGCCAACAACCAATGGAGCAAGTGCAACAGTTAAAGAGTAGCCAATCTAGAGTATGTTTTAGAAGTGACCAGCCACCCCATAATCCCGTCTCTTTATGTTGTCTCGATGTTAAATAAATGTGTGAATCAACCGCTTGAGCACTGGTTAAGTCATTTGTTTGAAATACCCGCCGTCGCCCGCATGAATCGACGAAGGCCATGATAGCAGACGAGCGCCAATCTAGGCGAAGTGATTCCCCGTGAAAGCATCACCATTTGAGGGAACTCGATTGGTCAAAAAATCGAAATTTGGCCCAGGAAAGATTGGTACCCGCAAAAAGGCCGCCCATCTCGAATATACTTCGGCCCAACCTCCATTGTAACCCGTACGCGTACTTTTCCCAACAATATGAGGTTACTCTCGGGTTTAAGGAAAACTTCGAGTTTCTTCTTCCTCCCACTGCTGCTGTCCCTGGTGGCTTGGAAAACGACTCTAGCTCTATACGAAGATCACATCGGCCTGGTAGATTGGTACGGTTGCTTTTGGCTCAACGATGCTCCCCTTCATCCGGCAATATCTGAACTTTCCTGCATTTAGGCACAAACAGAACATCGGTACTCCGAAGGTATCCGGCTTTTACACTGTCAACAACACTCGCACCTTTATCACCGCCACCACCAAAAATGTACTAAGCTCAGTCAAGTCTGAGAACGGGGAGCTTGGTAAGTTCCAAGTGGCATGCAGGTATTTCTTGGACGTCGTTCTAACGGACACCAACCTCTCCCATGTGGTCATATATAGTTTGGCGCCAAGTATTCCAACCTGATGATACCATTCACACCATGAAGGTCCACAACGAACGTGAGTCAACCGGATATAGTCCCCCTGTGGAGATACTCGATCACTTACCTTCTTACCCCAAAGAGATCCTCACCCTCTCCGGCCAATCCACTGTTGCCGCTAGACTCTGGGATGCCACGTCTGGCCACGTTGTGTGGGAGACGATTCTTTCCTCTGAGACCGAGCAACCCTTGAAAAGCAAAAAAATGGTGGATGCCATCTTCCTTGAAGATGGTCATATCGCCGCCTCTATTCATGGTAAAGCCGTGTTCAAACTCCAAGCATCCACCGGTGCCATCGTATGGAACTGGGAGAGCCCGGCCGAGTTAGTATTCTCTTGCATTCCCGCGCCTCGATGAACAACTACTTACGCCCTTAATCTGTTTGCTTGCGATAGCCACGTCCTCTTCAAGATTTCTCATGATTCCCAGGGTGTCCACCTTGTTGGCAGAAATGTTGGCGACCGTGAGGACAAGAACCTGTACGTCTATCGACTCAGCTATGCTGGTGAGCAGGTGGCCGCTTATAAGGTTGAATGCAACGCCAAGCACATCAACAACTTGATCCTGGTCGGCGGGGCGGCCAACCCGGCATATCTTATCTGGAAGTCGAGCCAAGGGCGATTCCTGTGGGCTCATAAGCTAGGCTTTGAAGGCGTCACATCCGAAGTCAGCGCCGAGGTGACCGTTTTAATTTGCCGATATTCACCCTACATGTTACTCATCGTTATGCTTTAGACCTTCCTCCCACCCGCTGATACCGCCACCAATGTTTTCCTCGACCTTCAACTCTATTCACTCAACTTGAAATCGAGAACCGAGTTCGTCCTCCAGTTCAGCCAAAAAGAAGCCGGGATCTTCCGTGTTAGCGATAGTGGTGAGGCGGTTGCTATCTCCCTCGCCTACAACTTCGAGCCTTCGTGGAACACCATGTTCGCCGGGATCGAGA
>MCFE01001211.1:0-13298 GCA_002104905.1 Basidiobolus meristosporus CBS 931.73 | reverse complement strand
GCTTACTGGTACAGCTCTCAAGTGGTTCTCCCCATTAGTGGAGACCAACTCTCCCCTCCTCAGAGACTACCAAGCCTTTCTCACTGAAATGGAGCTAACATTTGGTAACCTTGACCAAGCCAGAACTGCTGCCAACAAGATCAAGACCCTCAAACAAGGGAACAAACCAGCATCAGTCTATGCCTCAGAATTCCGACAACTCTCCAGTGACCTCAGCTCCTGGGGTCAAGCAGCCTTGATAAGCCAATTCCAAGATGGCCTTAATGATGAAGTTTGTGATCTGCTACTCACACTCCCAGATCCAGATACATTGGTTGAAGCTATGCACCAAGCAATCCGGTGTGATAACAGACTATTCCAGAAGAAGCAAAAGAATCGTCAAAGACACATTCCTGTTGCAGTCCCAGCTCCTCCTGCTCCCCAAGTCACTCCAGAAGATCCTATGCAGATTGATAGTGCCAAATACAAGAAACTATCAAAGAGTGAAAAGTCCAGACGTCAACAAGCCAACCTCTGTCTATACTGTGGCCAACCAGGTCACTTTGCCAAGTCCTGCCCCAACAAGAAGTCCAGCTTCAAGCTGATGCAGTCCTCCAGCAACCAACCTGATCCAGATCTGTCGGGAAACTCCAATGTCCAGTTGCACTGACAGGCTTGCAACTGGACCCACCCATGAAAATCCAGCATATCCAAGAATCTTCCTTTGCCACAAAATCTATCCAGTCCTTGAGAATGCCTGTCAAAATCCAGATCCCTGACTCCAGTCCTGTCCCAGCCCTAGCCCTGATTGATTCCGGTGCTTCATCCTGTTTCATTGACCAAGCCTTTGTCCAGAAGCACTCTATTCCTGTTACCTTGAAATCCTGTCCAGTCCAAGTAGAAGTTATTGATGGAAGATCACTCTCCTCTGGTGCCGTTACCCATGAAACATGCTTACTCCAGCTGTCCAGTACTGCCCACCAAGAAAGAATTGCCTTCAACATCATCAACTCACCACACTATCCTATTGTGCTTGGAAGCTCATGGCTGAGCTACCACAATCCAAGTATTGATTGGAAATCCAAGATCCTGTCATTCACCAGATCCCACCAAGTCAACTCCATGAAATCTCCAGACCCTGATAACCGTGAAAAGACGGTTGCCAACAGTTCAACAGCCCAAGATACCTTGCCAGCTGAAGGAGCCCCCTCAGCAACTATACCAGCCAAGTACCAAGAGTTTGCCCATGTCTTTGACAAGAAGAAAGCAGAACTCCTCCCTGACCATCGGCCTTATGACTGCCCTATTGACCTTGAAGATGGAAAAGTCCCTCCATTTGGCCCAATATATAACCTCTCCCAGCCGGAGTTGAAAGAACTCCATGGTTATATTCAAGAAAACCTCCAGAAGGGTTTTATTCAGCACTCCAAATCACCTGCTGGAGCCCCAATCCTCTTTGTCAAGAAGAAGGATGGCACCCTCAGAATGTGTGTGGACTACCGTGCTTTGAATAAGATCACAGTCAAGAACCGCTACCCCCTGCCCCTGATCAACACACTGTTGGATCAGCTATCTGCTGCCCAAGTCTTCACCAAGATAGACTTGAGAGGAGCTTACAATCTTGTCAGAATCAAGCCTGGTGATGAATGGAAAACTGCCTTTCGCACAAGATATGGTCACTTTGAGTACAAAGTAATGCCATTTGGCCTCACCAATGCCCCTGCTGTGTTTCAACACCTCATGAATGACATATTCCGTGAATACCTTGACCAGTTTGTGGTAATCTACCTTGATGATATTCTCATATACTCCAAGAGCCAAGATGAACATGATGAACATGTCAAGAAAGTATTGAGAAAACTAGACTCTGCCGGTCTCTATGCCAAGTTAGAGAAGTGTGAATTTGACCAGAGAGAAGTAGAATTTCTTGGTTACCTCATCAGCCCTGAGGGAACAAGAATGGACCCAAAGAAAGTTGACTCAGTCCAGTCCTGGAAAACTCCAAGCTCAGTCAAGGAAGTACAATCCTTCCTGGGATTTGCCAACTTCTATCGCAGGTTCATAGCCAACTACTCCAAGATAGTCACCCCTCTGACAAAGCTTACCCAGAAGAACACACCTTTTGCCTGGAATGAGGAGCAATCCAGCTCATTCAACCAACTCAAGAAATCTTTCCTGAAGGCCCCCCTGCTTGCCCACCCTGACCTTGAGAAGCAATTCATAGTGGAGACTGATGCTTCTGATTTTGCCCTTGGTGCCATACTCTCCCAGTATGATGAGGACAATGTGTTGCACCCCATTGCATTCTACTCTCGGAAGTTTTCCCCTGCAGAGATCAACTATGATATCTATGATAAGGAGTTGCTTGCCATCATTGTAGCCTTTGAGCAATGGAGACACTACCTGGACGGTGCAAAACACAAAATCAAAGTCTTCTGTGACCATAAGAACCTTGAGTACTTTACAACTTCCAAAGTACTAAACCGGAGACAAGCCAGATGGTCACTCTTCCTGTCCAGCTTTGACTTTACTATCACCTATAGACCTGGTGCAAAGCAAGGAAAGCCTGATGCCCTGTCCAGAAAAAAGGAATATGCCCTGGAAGAGGGAGATGATGCCTGTCGGCAAATGGAACACCCATTGCTGAGCAAGAAACATTTTGAGATTCTTGCCACCCAGTCCTCAAGTCTTGTCATCCCTTCATTCCTAGTAAGGATATCAGAATCCCAAGCCTCTGATATGACTTCCAGCACCATCAAGAAATATCTGGAATCCCCAGTTGGGCCCCCTCCCAAGTTCCCAAACATCCAGAACCTGCATTTGGTAAACAACCTCATCTACCACAAGCAGCAGCTTTATGTCCCAGACCTTGCCACCCAGCTAGACATCATTAAGTCTTGGCATGATTCAATGGCTGCAGGCCACTTTGGTACTGCCAAAACCTTGAATGCTATCAAAAGAGATTTCTGGTGGCCTAGAATGATAACTCTTATCAAAGAGTACATTCTGACTTGTGATATTTGCAACCGTGCAAAACCAGCCAGACACCAGCCCTATGGACTTCTTCAACCCCTGCCTATCCCAGAACACCAATGGAGATCTATATCTATGGACTTCATTACTGACCTCCCTGAGTCATGTGGCTTCAATGCTATACTTGTAGTGGCTGACCGGCTGACCAAGATGGCTCACTTCATCCCTTGCTGTAAGAACACTGATGCAAAAGAAACTGCTGCTTTAGTCCTGAAGAATATTTTCCGCCTTCATGGTATCCCCAGTGATATTGTGTCAGATAGAGGCCCACAGTTTGTGTCCAAGTTTTGGAAACACTTCATGCAATACCTTGGTGTTCAAGTCAAGCTCTCTACTGCCTTCCATCCACAGTCTGATGGCCAGACTGAAAGAATCAACCAGATTCTGGAGCAATACCTCCGGTGCTATATCAATTACCAGCAAGACAATTGGGTTGATCTACTCCCTGTTGCTGAGTTTGCCTACAACAACTCAAGTCATAGTGCAACCGGTTTTACACCATTCTATGCAAACTATGGATTCCACCCTCAGTTTGATATCCAGATTCCAACAAACCCAATGAGCCCACATGCGGCTGAACATGCCCAAGCAATCCAGGACATCCAGAACACCCTCAAGGAAGAGCTATCCTTAGCTCAGGAAAGCTACAAGAAATTTGCCAATCTAAAACGGCATCCCAGCCCTGATCTTAATGAAGGAGATTCTGTATGGTTGCTCAGAAGAAACATCAGCACCAACCGCCCTTGTGACAAGTTGGATTTCAAGAAACTTGGTCCCTTCAAGATCAAGAAGAAGCTTAGCCCTATAGTATATCAGCTACAGTTACCAGCAAGTATGAAAATCCATGATACTTTCCATGTGTCCCTCCTGGAGCCGTATTGTAGGAACACATTGCCAAACCGGCAAGAAGCAAAGCCCCAAGCTATCCAGGTTGACCAACATCAAGAATTTGAAGTTAAACAGATTCTAGACTCCAAGTATATCCGGTCAAAGCTGTACTACTTAGTAGACTGGATTGGTTATGGCCCAAGTGACCAAACATGGGAACCAGCTACACATCTCACTAATTGTCAAGAACTAGTTACCCAGTTCCACCAACAATATCCTGCAAAACCTGCCCCAAAGGGAAACAGAGCTCCGCCTGGAAGAGGAGAATAGTGTCATGATCACATGACAACCATGAACACCCATGCCAAGTTTCAGCTTCCCAGCTCAATTTCTAAGAGATTCCTTCCGGAACCTTCTACCACCTTCCAGAAAGTTCCTGACCATTCCAAACCATTGTTACACAATGGAACATTCCATGGAAGCTTTCCATCGTATTTTTTATAGTCCAGTACCATATATGGAAATACCAGGTCACATGACTTAGTCACATGATCAGGTGACCCAATCCATTTCCCCATCCTGTCTCAGTACCGTGTCATCTATGTCATTATCCCCAGCACCATTGCTGTGCCTCACCCCACAACCCCATTAGTATTAGCTAACATCTCTCGGCATCAATATAGCCAAAAAGTATATATAGTCCTATCCCCCCTTAAGTATTCCTCAGTCTGATAAACACAGGTCTTGAATAAACAGCCTTGCCTTGGAAATCCGCCTTGCCTTGTTGATCCACACCTAAGTCCTTTCCTGGTCCTGCCTTGCCTAGCTCTACTCTCCTGCCTTGTGTCTATTCATAACAGCCTAAGGATAAATTCTGCATAGGTCCACACAGATCTGAGTGAATTAGATCTAATTTTTTCTTAGTTTTGATTAACCCAGAGCTCTTGAATGGTTGTATGGCTTGTTTCCCATATATGCAGGCTTCACAGTGCTCCAAAATAGCTGGGGGATCAATTTTCACTCCAGAAATTAGCTGATCTTTGATCATTTTACGCAAATAATCAAAATTGATGTGTCCAGATCTCCTGTGCCAAAGCATTGGTGTTTCTTCATTTAAGTTACTTATATTGGCTTCCAGATATGATGGAATATAAGTCAACTTGTATAGATTCTGATCTCTGATGCCCAAAGCAATATGAGCACCATTTTGATCAGTGATCCTGCATCCAGAATTGTCAAAACTGAAACTGAGTCCTTCTGCTGTGGCCTTGCTTACAGAGAGTAGGTTCTTGGCTATTTCTGGTACATAGAGTACTTCTTTAAAGGTTAGTGTATGGCTTCCTTCACTGCTTCTAAGGTTTACTTGGATAGTTCCTTCTCCCACTGCATCAAGTGTTCTATTGTTACCCATGAAAACCTTCTTAATTGGATTTTCTTAGTATTGGGTAAAAAGTTGTTTTTGGTGTGCAAAGTGTTGAGAAGCTCCAGAGTCAGTGTACCACATCTGAGAATCCTTGTTTGTGGTCATATTTAGTGCAGATATGAATAGTCTATCTTCAGTTGTTGCAGCATTTCCATATTCAGGCTTTTTTTGCTGATAATCTCTCTTTTTGAAACACCGGTCTGATGTGTGTCCTTTCCTTTTGCAGTAGTTGTAAAATAGGTTGCTGTTGCCTTTGTAGGGTCTTGGGTACCTCCTTTGTTGGTTATCATTGCTTATTAAAGCATTTTCTTCTTCCTTCTTATTGGCGCTTGATTTTCTTAATTCTTCATCCAGGAGCCTTCCATATACATAATTTAAGGTCAAATCTTCAGTTCTGGACTCTAGGGCTGATACAAGGCCCTGAAACTTGTCTGTCAGGCTATTCAGGATGGTAACTATCACATCCTCATCAGTAGTTGGTATGCCCACAGATTCCATCTCATCTACCAGCAGGGTAATTCTGTTAATTAGATTTTCCATTTCTTCTCCTGGCAGCATCTTTGTAGTAAAGAATTTTCTTCTCAGATACATTTTCTTGGCAGCTGAACATGACTGGTAGGTGTCTTCCAATGCTTTCCAGGCATTCTTTGCCGTTTTTGCTCTTGAGCATTGAATTAGCAATTTGTCCTTGACATTAAGGCAAATGCAGTTAATGGCACTTTGTTCTTTCTTCTGGTACTTTAAGGCTTCCTCTCCCACGTTTTTAGGAGGGCATTCTTCTCCCATGACAATATCCCAAAGGCCTCTTTCTTGTAGCAGCATCTTCATCTTCACCTTCCACACTTGGTAGTTAGAGCCATCCAACTTTTCAGCAGAGGGAAAAATTCCAGTAATAGCAGTAGTAGACATTGCAGAGAGTGACAGCTTGGGGCTCATAACCTGTTGTAAGAGTCTTGGAGATATTGGAAGTGATTGGGAGAACAAGTAGATTATGTGGTTTTCACTTAATGATTTATTGAATGTAAAAGTAGTATTTATACTTTTACATGGTCTTGGCATTACAAAGCACATATAATAGGTTAAGGAAGGTCCCAAGAACATGTGTGCAAAGTTTGGGGCTGTTTGGACAACTTTGAGAATTTTCATGTTCTGGGTACCTGGTATTTTGGTGAAAATATTCTAAGTAAATCCCGACAAGGAATTTGGTCAGTATTTTCTAGGATTTGAAGGTAATGATCTAAGTGACTAAGTTAGGTGAATATTTAGGTGGAAATACGAATTTTTACAACAAAACAATCACCAAGAGCTTGGAATTGCAAGATTTTAACGGAGTTACTTGTTGAGTGTGGGGTTGGGCTCAATGCTAGTGTAGGGTAAAGGGACTTGTATAGATCAATACAATTGGCAATTGAGGTGCAACTGAAGTTTCAACAGAAATAAATCAATTTGTACAAATAAAAAGTAAGAGAAACGGTTGAGTCAGGAAGTAAGGAGTGTGAAGAAGAGGCAATAACCAATCAATGTACACAAATGTAGGTGGTGATCAAGTGTCCAGGCTCAGAAAGTGAGCAAATTGGCAGGGAACCAATCAAAGGCCACTAATATATTGTTGTGATGAAGAATTTTGACCAAGTTTTTTGTGAAATCTGGGGTGCAATTATTGTTCAATTATCTCTGCACAGAGTCCTGATGGGATAAGTCCATATAGAGCTTATACACCTCAGTCATTGCAGATCTCCAAAGCTTTGTCTGAGAGCTATTCAGTGACTCTTTTACAGTCAGGGGCTTGTCAATATGGGCAGAATAGGCATAGGCCAAGTTTGTACCCTCATTGATATAGTAATTAGGGCTATATCTGGTCCAATTGGATCTCCTGGCTTATGATACTTGATTGAGCACTTCTGGGATATTCTTGGGCACTGATTTAGGCTCAACCATGGTTTTAGAGTCCTCTGGAGTAAAAAAGCTTCATTGTTTTCCTCTGATTTGATCCTGACTATTGGTGGACTTGAAATCACATTTTTGTCATCATCTGAAGTCATTTTTTGTAATAATATTCAATTTTAATCAAGCAGCACATCCCTGGACTTGACCAGCTTCTTTGCTTTAGTATTGTAATGTTGGTATGCCTTACTCTCATTGCAGTAGCCCTAAGATATTCATTTTACACTTTTTGGCTCAAGTTTTGACTGATTTCCAGGGTCCTTCCTGTTGCAGTAGTTGCCTGACAAGTTCTTGTTGCCTTTGTAGGGTCTTGAGTACCTCCTTTGTTGGTTATCATTGCTGATTAAAGCACTATCTTCTTCCTTTTTATTGACACTTGTTTTTCTTAAGCCTTTGATATACATAATTCAAGGTCAAATCTTCAGTTCTGAGCTCCAGGGCTGAAACAAGTCCCTGAAACCTGTCTGTCAGGCTATTCAGGATGGTAACTAGCATATCCTCATCAGTAGTTGGTACATGCACAGATTTCATCTCATCCACCAGCAGGGTAAATCTGTTAATTAGATTTTTCATTTCTTCTCCTGGCCACATCTTTGTAGCAAAGAATTTTTGTCTCAGATACATTTTCTTAGCAGCTGAACATGACTGGTAGGTGTCTTCTAATGCCTTCCAGGTATTCTTTACCATTTATGCTCTTAAGCATTGAATTAGTGATTTGTCTTTAGCATTAAAGCAAATGCAGTTAAAGGCACTTGGTTATTTCTTCTGGCACTTTAAAGCTTCCTCTCCCATGCTTTTAGGTGGGCATTCTTCTCCCATGACTATATCTCAAAGATTGCTTTCCTGTAGCAGCCTCTCCATCTTCATCTTCCAGACTTGGTAGTCAGATACATCCAACTTGTCAGCAGAGGGAAAAATTCCAGTAATAGCAGTATTAGACATCTCAGAGAGTGACAGTTTGGGGCTCATATCTTGTTGTAAGAGTCTTGGAGATATTGGAAGTGATTGGGAGAACAAGTAGATTATGTGGTTTTCACTTAATGATTTATTGAATGTAAAAGTAGTATTTATACTTTTACCTGGTCTTGGCATTACAAACACATAGAATAGGTTAAGGAAGGTCAAGCAGATTTTGAGGTTTTCACTTAATAATTATTGAATGTAAAAGTAATATATATACTTTTACATTGTATTGGCATAATAAGCATGCAAAGTAAGTTTAGGAAGAGCCCAAGAGCATTTGTACAAAGTCTGGGGCTGCTTGGAAAACTTTGAGAATTTTCATGTTCTGTGTGCCTTATATTTGGTGAATATTTTCTAAGTAAATTCTAACAAGGAGTTTAATTGATATTCACTGAGATTTTATAGGTAGTGATCTAAGTGACTAAGTTATGTGAATATTCAGGTAGAATTACAAACCTTTACAACACTTTCAAGGTATGTGAACTGCTAAGAAAAAAAATTAAGAAAAGGCCAGTAGAACACTATCAACTGATTAGCATTAATCTAGCTTTCCCAAAAGTGACAACTCTCAATATCCCAGGGACTAGCTTATCAGACAAGCAGACAGCATTTCTATTGCAAAACTAAGCCAACTTGCACTCATGCAAAATATGGTTATCAGCTGCACATTATTTCTGCCAAAAGTTGCAGCTGAAAATTTGATGCAGAAACACCGTTTAATGCAGGTAAATTGTTGCAATGTTCTAAGGAGTATTGGAAGTGGTGTGGAGCACCAGAGGACTTACCTATTATGCACTTGTAGATTTATTGATCAAGAGTGTGGTATTTATACTTTTGATATAGTTGAGTAAACAAACATGTAGAGTTTATTAAGGAAGATCTCAGGAATATGTAGGCCAACTTTGGGGTCATTTGGACAGCTTTGACAATGGTCATAATCTGAGTACCTGATAATTTGGGGAAAATATTTGAAGTGAATCCCAAAAAGAAATATGGTCAGGACAGAATGTTAGTACAGAATAATATCTACGTGACTAAGTTAGCATCAACACTTAGATGACAACTTAATAGTTACAACAAAAATATCATCAGAACAGCAGCAAAAAATCCAATAAATTCCAAGTTTGAGACTTTTCATAGGGGAATGGCTTCCTTCACTACTCATTTGGTATATTAAATATTTACTTTCATAATTCCATCAAGTGTTCTTTAGTGCCCCATAATACCTTGTTAGTTGGAACTTATTGATATTTGATAAATAGTTCTTTTTGGTGTGCAAAGTTCAAAGAGGTACCAGAGATAATGAGTAACATCTAAGAATCCTTTTTTGTCTTCATATTATTAATATGAATAGTTTAAATTTAGTGGTTGCAGCAATTCCATGCTTGGGCTTGTTTTGCTGATGATCTCTCCATACAAAAAAAAACCCCAAAAAGGCCAGCAGAATACCTATATAAAATCAGCTGAGTTCAAGGTTTCTTCAAGTCACAACTCTCAATACTTGGGTTACTGGCTATTTGGCAGACAAGATGATATATTTTGCAGGAGGGGACCAGACCAACTGGCTTATACACCAAGTGTAGTAAGCAGCTACTCACAACATTGACCAAAAGCTGCAACTAGAAATTTGAAGCAAAAATGCCAGCTGAATGCCAGCAAAATACTGTCAAATAATAGCAGAACACTATCAGCTACTCATATGAACTCCAAGTCTGAGATTTTTACAAGGCCACTTTTGTAAGAACCAGTCTGATGAGTGCATTCCTTCAACAGTAGCTACAAGCACAGATGTTCCTGCCTTCAATGGGTGTCAAGTGTTGTAAAAATATGTAATTCCAGCAAAATATTCTCCTAACTAAGTCACTTAGAGCATTACCTACAAGTCTTAGAGAATACTGACCAAATTCATTGTTGGAAATTACTTTGAGTGTTTTCACCAAAACATTGTGTACCCAGAACATGCCATTGCTCAAAGTTGTCCAACTGCCAAAATTTGCACACATGTTCTTGGCACCTTCAAGTTATGATTCTTCTACCTAATGATTGATTGAATATACAAGTAGTATATATACTTTTACATAGTCTTGGCAAAGAAAAGACATAGAATATGATTAGGAAGGTCCTAAGAGCATGTATGCAAATCTTGGGGCTGTTTAGACAACTTCAAGAAATTTTGTATGCTAGGCATGTGATATTATGGTGAGAATATTCCAAGTGAATCCTGAAAAGGAATTGGGTTGGAATTCTCCAAGATTGTAGGTAACAATCTAAGTGAATAAGTTAGGTTAATATATAGGTAGAATTGCCAACCTTGCAACACTCTCAAGATACTTCTTATCATCTCAATGCTGGCCTAAATCCATTTGCTTATTTGAATCCAGGATAATGCTCATGGTACAGATCCAGTGCATTCTGCTTGGCCTTTAGTTCCTGAAAGTCTCATGGTATGCTGGCCTTTGGATGATGGCATGCCAAACTTCTTGTGGCCTCTTGTAGATTAGCCCACTTTTTGTCATTGCACATAATAGCTTCACAGTGTGGGGCTGTATAAGTCCAAGGGAGAGATATGTCCAACAATCCTTGGTGTTTTGTGTGTATGGAGTTCACAGGGTGCACAAGCCTCAGACAAAGGCTTGCAAGGAATACTTGGGTTTTTTTCTTTACCCTAGTGTGAAGGGGAATGAAGCCTCAAGCTTGTCAGAGGACAGCTATTGAGCTACAATCCCCAACTTAGTTGGTGTCTTGACAAAAGTATGTGCTGGGTTTAGCATCCATTGAGACAACAATGTACTAAAGCTTCCAAAGTCAACACAACTATAAACTCCACCAGCAGGGACTTGATCAGAATTCAGCTTTGGTCAATATCTCAAGAAGTCAATCAAGAGAAATCTCACTGGTTGTGTATATTTTCAGGTATATCAAAAGTGTTGTAAGAGTTTATAATTCCACCTAAATATTCACCCAACTTAGTCACTTAGATCATTACCTACATATCTTAGAGAATACTGACCAAGTTCCTTGTTGGGATTTACTTAGAATATTTTCTAACTTCTGTAGCACTCTCTCAATGTGCACTTATGTATGTGGCCTCCTTAATACATACATTAATACCAGTTCTTGTGTGATATAGTAGTAACTCTTAGGACTTTCATAATTCTAGGAATTAGTAAATACCTGTACTGCGGCCAACCACTTCACACATTTGGCATTCCAAATCTGAGAATTTACATCAAGATAATAGTTGCGGATGGCTCAGGATGATATGGCAGTATTAATTACTAGTTGGAATTGATTTTTGGAAGTAATCTTGCTGGATGCTTGGCTACTACTGTGGAATTACAGGCGTATCACAAAGAATAGTCAAGGCCCTGGATTATGTCTGTATATTTTTGGCACCCACCCCAACACAATTATTCAACACACCAAGTCAATAACCGGACACCACTTCCAAGGCATCACCCACTCCCGTTACAGGATTTTTGTACTTGCCCTCTTATGAGCCACTTGAAGCAATGGGCCTAAAAACATGTGGCAAATAGGCACTAGCTTAAACATTACAGAGGCATGATAAAAGGCCAGGTGGTAGATAAGAAAAGTCTTGGTGTCCAGATGTCTTTTGGTGTGGTTGGGGATTTTCGATCTTTGCAGGGTTTCCACACCTCGGAAGAAATGGCGGAGTATCCTTGGATGTTGAGGCCAACGGTAAAATTGGTCTCTATATAATGGCCAAGCTCACTATCGTGATATGTGTGAATAATCGAGCTCCATATCAAGCACTCCCAGCAGTAAGCACACTAGCAAAAGCAGCTTTTACAAATACCCAAGTGGGGTGGCAGAAATTAATGGTCACTTGGTAAGATATCATCGAAGAATACGTAAGATCGCAAGAGGAGCTCGGCAGGGCTAACTTAGTCGAAAGAAAGCTGGCTTTCAATTGGCTACACTACCAAGATTGCCAAGTGAAATTGTGGAATGCAGACAAAAGAAACTGGTCCTTGCATCTGGATTTGACTGGATCACCACATGAAGACCAATTCCAAACATTGAAAGATTGAAATGGCCGGATCATTATTGCGATAAATAAGTACAACCAGTTCTCTGGGCCCTAAATCAGTATTGTTACGCTGAATATACATCAGGGCCTGATAATTGGGTCACCGACCAATGCTTAAAATCAATTTATCTAGAAGTCAAGCTAGCCAAAAAGGCTAATCACATCCGAAATAGCCAATAGTCTAAACCCTGCTGATCAGTTTCAGATGTTCTTTCATTTTTGCCACGTCTGATTTTTATGCGCTGATCTGAGAACAGTTAACACGTGTAGCCGAATGCGGGATCGCGTCCTATATTGGGGAAAATCCAACACCATCAACTTGAGGGTTACCAACAAATTGGTTCATGGCTTTCACGGTGCTCCACGCCAGATTTTGGGAAATCCTTAGAGCGTCTTATCGATACCAATAAGGTAACCATGCATTGGTCCAACTATTCATTGGCCATGATTACCTGAGAGCGGTTCTAAGTAATACGCGTACTTGGTAGATGTTGATATTGATATTGATGGACTTTGTCATAACAGGACATAAATATTGATAAGTGAACACAGCTGGCCAGATCTGGGATACGTTCGGTTATGGCTTAGTTCGAGACGGTACGATCACAGAAGTATATCACTCTTGGTCACATTCTCAAATTTCAGGTATTGATATACAAGCTGATCCGAACTTGGACCACAACAGGCCACCATTTATGTGATATTCCGAAAGAAACGGGGTTACTATAGATTCTTCATTCTTCCCTACATTGTCTAAAAAATCCAATGCGATACTCAACGAAAGAATACACATTTCCCACAATCATTCCTAACTAATAATGGGTTTGGTTCCAGATATACCGTGGGCATGGTTCTTGGTTGGTTAGCCAACAAGATATGCCGCTATGATAAAACCGGATAATCAATGGATCTTACGCAGTGCACCCTATTTCACGGCCATGCAAAAAATGTTCGTATGCGGGTGAAAGTGGAAATGCATTTCTTTCACAAACCAACCTACAACAGCGAAGTAGTCACCTTGACAAACTAACCGCCTCAAACCACATCATAATAGGGTATTTGGGGATAATTGAC
>MCFE01001210.1:0-13307 GCA_002104905.1 Basidiobolus meristosporus CBS 931.73 | reverse complement strand
TATGCTAAGATTATTAACATTCAGTACGTTGCCAGGGATCTCTTGGAAGTTATTCTTGACAAAGATATTGTTGAAGATTTTACAGAAGAAGTCAAAAATATGCTGGATTGGGAGCTCTCAGAGCATATATTCAGACATCATTTGGACATTCCACTCTTTGTGCCATTCTCTCTGGAAAAAGAACTCCTCAAAAGATTTACCAGCTTGTTGAAAAACTCTCCTTCCCTTCAAGTCACAAACTTCCTCAAGAAAAACTACAGTGAACAAGCAGTCTTGCTACACTCTCCTCTAGACTTTGATATTGAGGATATTTGGGATACAGCAAAGTCCAAGTTTATCTTGTAGGCTTCCTGCATCTCAGATATTCATATTCAAACTTGGCTTCTTTATTTATTATTTAAATAAAGATTTCACCCTTTGGTGATGATCATCCCCTAAGTGTTTCAACTGAAATAAAGATTTCACCAGTTGGTGACTGTCTCCCCCTAACCAAGAACACTTAGCCTTGTGGTTATCCCTAACCCTTCCATACTCATGGTTGTGGGTTCAAATCCTGGATCCAGCAAAATTTGATCAATAAATTGATGTGTGCTCATTGGGAGATGGCTTGATCAACCATCGGGCAAAGTAAAGGCTCTGATTGGCTGAAATCCTTGAAATGCTATTTGGTCAGATTTGCCTAGTAAATTTGGCCAGTGATTGCCCAGAAATTCATCTCAGTTCCCCCAGTCTACTGGCCATTCCGGCCACAATTCAGCTACCGCAAACCAGTATAACTTAGCTCAGATATATTCAGATTCTCACTTCTCAGGCCTGGCTTTCCAGGAAACCTCTCTCAGACCTAGCTAACTAGGAAATATAGTACCACTCAGCTTCTCAACTCTCAGACCTGGCTTACCAGGAAGATATCTCTCAGACCTAGCTTTCTAGGAATAACTTCAGATTAACTTGGCTTCTTTAGATACTTGTCATAAGTAAATAAAGATTTCACCACTTGGTGACTTTCCTCCCCCCCTAACCCTTCTCTTCTGCCTGCTAATTTTCCTAACCCAGGAATAATCCATCCATTTACCCTTGTCCATCCATCTATAAATTCTGACTTCTGGAATTTTTGCTCCTTCCTTCTCTTCTCCCTGCTAATTTTCCCACCCACCCACCCCATCTTACCCTCTTCTTCTTATTTCTTATGCCTTCACTCCATTCCCTTCAGATTTCCTTCCTTGAGGAAAGGCTTGCACTTGTTGAAGCTGAAAATGCTTTACTCAAGAAACAAGTCCAAAAGCTGTTTTCTGCCTTCTCTGATCTGCAAGAATTTATTGTCTCTCTGCCAGCTCTTCCTGTCAACAAAACTCCCCAAGAATCATCTGCTCCTGCTCACTCTTCCTACTCTGAAGCTGTCAAAAAGCCTGTTCCTGCTTCCTCAAGACATCCTGCTGCTCCTCCCAAGACCAAAAGAAAGTTTCCTGCCACTTCTGATTTGCCTCCTGCTACTGACTGGGCTGTCTGCTACTTTGCCAATGTGGAATTTATTCCTATATCTGAGCATAGGATGTATCTCAAGCAACAAGGTTACAATTTGTCCAAGATTGTTAACATGAGGTTTATTAACCATCACACTCTGGAGGTAGTACTTGACAAAAGTATTGCTAAACAATTCTCTCAAAATGTCTCTGACCAGTTTTACTGGGAACCTACTGACCATGCCTTCAAAGAGTTTCCTGATTCTCCAGTTTACAAGACCTTCTCATTAGAGGAATCTATGCTCTCAAGATTCACTTCACTTATCAAAAACTCCCCTTCACCTGCTGTTACCCACTTCCTCAAAGATTATTATATCTCTCAAGCTTATCTACTTCACTCCCCCATGAACCTGAACTCCAGTGTACTCTGGGATACTGCTTTAACTTTAGCTTAGATTTATTCATATT
This sequence comes from Basidiobolus meristosporus CBS 931.73, assembly GCA_002104905.1. Lineage (NCBI taxonomy): Eukaryota > Fungi > Basidiobolomycota > Basidiobolomycetes > Basidiobolales > Basidiobolaceae > Basidiobolus > Basidiobolus meristosporus. Next base: position 11,379 of record MCFE01001210.1, on the reverse strand, counting down.
CAACTTAGTGTTTACTTTGGGAATCTTCTATTCCCAGCTGGCTTCTTTATTTGTAGTTAGACTTGTCTGCAATCAAATAAAGATTTCACCTACCTTGGTGACTTTCCCTCCCCTAAGTGCCTCTGCAATCTTCCAACTCTATAACAAGAACAGTATCAAGACTCTGCAGGGCAATGAGGCCCTCTTCCAGGAAGTTACCTTCAACAGAACAGCTGGCTAACATCTTCTTCTCTACAAAGCAGTACTCAACTCCTGGCTTCCATCCTGACTTCAAGACTCTGCCCATCCCACTTGCACTTGATCAAAGGAGAATCCATAATGTGCTCAAGAGGCTTCCCAACTCTACTGCTCCAGGTGTGGACACAATCTCTTATGAGCTTCTGAAGACTAGTACCAAGGCCATGTCTGCACCTCTGCTTCCACTGTTTCGGCAATGCTCAGCCCAGCTTTCTACTCCTGAGGAATGGTCCTTTGCAAATGTTCTGCCACTGTACAAGGGTAAAGGAAAGCACCTGGATCCTAGCTCCTACAGGCCAATATCTCTGCTGCCCACCTGCAGAAAGGTGTTTGAGCTTCTGCTTGCTCAGGAGCTCTACTCTGACTCCCTCAAGTTTCATCCTGCACAGTTTGGCTTTGTTCCTGGCCTCTCCTTGGAATATGCAGTCATACTTAGCCAAGACCACTCTCTCAAGTGCAAGTATCCCTCTGTTCTGTTTGATATTACTAAGGCCTTTGATTCAGTTGACAGAAATCTGCTTTGGTTCAAGTTGCAATGCTTCTCCAGTACCTCTCTCACCCTCCTTGTCAGGTCTCTGTTTCTGGATCCACAAACAAGAATTCTGCACCCAAGTGAGCAATCAGCTGTGTTCTCAGTTCCTAATGGAGTGGTTCAAGGCACTGTGCTTGGTCCTATACTGTTTGCCATCTTCCTGAATGATTTCCCAAGACTCTCAGCTGACTGCCTGGTTACTCTCTTTGCTGATGACATCAGAATATCCTCCTCCAATGTGCAACAAGACTCCCAGACCATCCACCAGTATCTGCAGAAGAATAATCTCCAGCTTTCCATTGCAAAGACAGTACCTTTGGGCTCTCCCATCAACTTGGTGAACTCCACTCTACCTGCTCAGGTTTCTGCTACATATCTTGGGTTTCCCTTCCTTCCTACTGGACTAGACTCTGGAGCACACCTGAAGAAGAGAATTATCCTGGCAAGACAGGCACTCCACAAGCTACTGGCTGTTACTCCTCCTACAACTTCAGCTCCCAGCTGCCTCCTTCTACTCAAGCAGTTTGTCTTCCCTGTCCTGGAATTTGGCTTACCACTTCTCTCTCTTACTTCTAGAGACTGCACTAAGCTTGACAAGTTTGCAGTATGGTGCATTACCTCCTTGGTGCCTCATTTGCCTGAATGCCCCTACAGACATGCTATTCTTGGTGCTTTTGGGTTTATGCCCTATAAGATCAGACTTCTCTACCTTAGAACCAGATTATACCTCAGACTTCACAACTGCAACAACCCACTGATTGAGGCCTGGAAGAGAACACACCACACAACACCTGGCTCCTGCTGGAGAACTATACTTGGAGATCCTGAAGTCAAGAAGTTTGCTGAATTTATTCTGCAGTCAGAAAAACCCAAGCTGACCTACCTGAAGTACTTGACAGACCTTTGGCAGCAATATCTGCAGCAGCACACTCCCTTTATGATGAATATCAATCCTTATCACATTCCCCTCATTAATGTAGTTCACAAGTCATTCTTACCTCTCTTACTACCCCCCTTCCCACTGAACAGTGTCTTGAGCACTGAAGAACTATCATCACTTCTTATTAACTTACCTACAAATTCCCCTCAGCTACACACTCTTGTATCAAAGCTACAACAGTAGCGCTGGCTTCTTTGTTTCAACTGAAATAAAGATTTCACCTGTTGGTGACTGTCTCCCCCTAACCCACCTACCTTGGTGACTTTCCCTCCCCTAAGACCACATCTTTTCCACCAGTGTTGATGCCAAGTGGTCCTATAACCTCAAAAAGTTGAAGATTGAAGCAATTTCATTTGACAAGATTGCCAACTGTGTTTATGAGATCACCCTCAGTACTTTTGCCACCAATGACTCAGCCTCAGGGCAAGCCACCATATACCAGATGGGGGAGAAGGTGCTGGGCCAGAATGTGGATGTAGGTGAGATTAGTTATGCTCTCCCCAACAAGCACTACGTCTGAGTCAACTTGAAGCCCTTCAACCTTCCAAATGAAGGTAAGGATATGAACATCTTCCAACCCATTAGCGATCCCTCTGGCTATATCACAGCTACCATTGCACGTCAGCAATAAGGCGCACACCACATACCCATTCATTGTACTAAATCCCACTAAACAAAACCACGAACTTACGCATTGAATAAATTGGCCTTTTGCATGAGTAAGAATATCAGTCTGATGGTCAACGAGTAACAATTTCAGTCTAATTTACAAAATCATAACGCTGACACACCTTGCTTGATTCAATAAGCTTGCAAGCAATATTACGAGTATATGTGTGCTATAAACACCACTGATATTTTTTCCTATTCAGGAAAACCTCGTGTTGGGATGATCGGTTAATCCTATCCATTATTGTCACTAGTAGTAAACCCACGCACACACGTAACTGTAATGTTCAACTGGTAGGTGGATGATTGGCTTCTCCAATTCTCTGTAATCCTTGACCAAAGGTGCACCGTTGGCTATGGCATACTCCAAATTATTGTACAGCCCAATGACATGCATCGTAACAGCCTCCACAAGCCGTGGCTTTCAACTAGGCTTCAAAAAAGCTCCGCTTGCATCAGTGGCCATATTGTTCTCGAGGCTACTGTTCATCAGATGTGCAAGCTTCAGCTGCCTAGCAATACGGGTTACGGGAAGAAATATCTCGTTTGAAATAGGTTGGCTATTATCACATTGAGATCGCACAGGCCCGGCATAATTCTGGAATAAGCAACTTCTCAGGATTCCAGTATGAAGTGTCCTATCTACTAGTTTGGAAATTCAGACATGTAGGTTTGTTTACTCGCATAAAAGCATTTCCCTCCGACAGCGGGTTTATTGCCAGCTCAATAGTTACCAATTTGTAGATATTCTTAAGGTCTTTGTCACTCCTTTATAGTAATTGACATGATGTAAATCCGTTCCTCGTTGCCAGTGGCACAAATCTTGTGAATGTAACTATATCGGGATACCTCCAGTCAAATAAACTTGCCGAGTATGCCTGCCCATATTTATTTTATGCACTACAATTGGATCTTACAGAAGCATTGGTCATTCAGATGGAGGAGGGAAGGACTTGCGAAAGGAAAACGCGTGAGGGGAGTCCCCATGCTGAGCTAGGTACTCCAGGCGCTCCTTCGCCTCCTGTGGGGTAGGAGTGTGCCCCTGTTTGACCCACCACAGCACTGTGTAAGGGCCCTTCCAGCGTTCAAACCACTGTCGGCGTTGCTTCAGGACATGCTTGTGATCCGATCGGTAGACAAAGCTGAACAGATCATCCTTGGACTCCCACACAGAGAGGTTCACCAAGATCAGTTCGTTCTCGTATATGCGAATGGTAGTCGCATCTCCGTCCTCAGTTTGCAGTCTCCAGACAAATCCTGGCGAGGCATCGGCAACTCCATTGATGACATCGAGCTGCTGGACAAATCCAGCCATGATCGGATCCTCGAGCGGCGCAAGCATGTTGCCGACATTCAGCTGGGCTAGTTGGTATTGCTGTTCCATCACCATAGTGTTCTGAATATTGCTCTGGCGCCGAAACCTTATATTAAAGCTGAAAAACTCCCATTGAACTTGCAACACTGCGGTTGGTGTGGATGGCTTCTCGATATACTCACCGATAACACCTCACCACCAGATATGGAGTGCGATTAGGTGTCATAAGTCTTGCCCATTTCAGTAGTGTCACCCGAACATCCAACAGCACCCCTTCCGTTGTAGTACTATAGGTATACTCATGGCCAAGTCCAGATGGTTTTTCTTTTCTGGAATGCCTCAAACTTTCATCTTCATTGATGTAGGAGCACCACTTATCTTACCTTGAAAACTAGTTAATCAGTCTCTGATTTTTGGCAATCTCATACAACGTAGATATCTTGATGTGGAGGGTTTACGTCGCAGTTGATATTTTAAACATGAAACAAGCCATTTGTTGCAAACTGTGGGATGATTTGATTCATGACTTTGTTGCCCAATGGTTTTTTTCCCTAATTGCCTCATGCTTTGCCTATCAATGAACAAGTTATGGTTGATCATTCATACCAAACGGTATTTTCCCGGATTATATTGCCGCGTGTTAACATTGAAACATACTAAACGTGCTTACATAGCAATATCGAAAACAATATAGTAACTTGGTGAAGACAAAGATCAAAATGCTAAAAAACTATCCTCCGAAGAGGTGTCCACTCAAGATTTACGTGTCATCCTTGTGCAGGGGCCATGCTAATCTTCTCTGTATCGTTCCAATTTTTTCAAGTGTCAGAGGTCCCGAAGGACGTGACACTACTGTATTTGCAAATTCCATTAAGTATTGTAGTTGCATATAGTGTCAGTAGGTTGTGGGATCTGCAGTAAATTAGAGCATTATGCAATTTTATTAACAGAAATCAAACGTGTAAATCTTGAATATAGCCAACTGCCAGGAATAAAATGACTACTTGTAGTTTACGTGCGGGATGAGCTACAACTGGGTCAGGTGGGCATACTTGTATTGTTTCGATTTAAAATGTATTTTCACAGTAAACGGGATCACCTACAGCATGCCAGCACTCTATCATATCAGTGGCTGTCAAGGTTCATAAATTTTATAAAATTCTATGCATCACTGACACTCGCTTGATGTTGAGTATGTTAGGTCTCTGAAGCATACATCAGTGAATGTACGAGAATCAAAATCAACCAAGCCAGGGGTCGAACCTGGGACCTTCCGCTTAGGAGGCGGACGCTCTATCCACTGAGCTACGAGGCCGCTTACAAGCTATGTTATGAAAGTCTGAATCCCGACCAGAACAGGCAGCAAGTTGTCGCATATAGAGATGCGTCAACACCAAAAATCATCAAAGATGATCAAAGACAGATGGGCTAAAGTAAGACAAGTTGTATGCAAATGATCGAGAAATGTATAAAAAGTAGATCCTACGCTAAAATAAAGGACAGACCTTGTTACACCAAACAGAAGGACGGGAACTGGCCTGGATTTCATAACATTTGGTAGCAGCAAAACAACAAATAATCCTCCAAACTACAAGAAAATGAGTACTAGCAAGAGTACTAAAGGAAGCAGCCCTGGTGAAGACATTAATGCATTGCTGCGAGAGCAATTACAAGAATTGAAAGAAGAGAACCAGTGGCTAAAAGCACAGTATAGTGCACAGGAAGAGTTGCCTACTAAAGAAGATATTCTGAAGGCATATGGAAGTTTGGAATCCGGTCATGCAAAGTTAGCAAAGCCTGATACATTCGACGGGAAGTCAAATGTGGATTCTTGGATTTTTCAGGTTGAAAAATACCTAAAATTCACAAACGTTAGTAAGATGCAAATGGTTGATTATGCATCAAGTCTGTTCAGGGGACAGGCGCTATTGTGGTGGAGGTCTCACATGAAGAGGGTCCAAGAAGGACTTGAAGTTGAAATTGAAAAGTGGAACCAGTTTAAGCAAGAATTGAAGGCAGAATTCAAGCTTGTGACAGCAACTAAACATGCTCGAGATAAACTGGCACAGCTAGTCCAGAAGGGAACAGTTAGCAGCTATACCAATGAATTCAAAAGTATCCTATTAGAAATTGATGGAATATCGGAAGATGAAATACTGGATCGATATGTACGTGGACTCCGAAAGTCCACCAGGAAAGAAGTGGAGCTTCGAGATCCAAGCTCATTCAAAGAGGCCCACAGGATTGCAGAAAGATATGACCAGATTATGTTTGATAATGTACACAGCACAAAAAAAGAAGCACATGAAGCTGACAAGAAGTCTACACCAAAGAAAAAAGATAAGGAGTATTGCATCAAACATAACTTGTGCTTTAAATGCAATAAGAAAGGTCATAGATTTTTTGAGTGCCCCAACCGGAAGAAAAGTAAAGCTACTGAACAGGATAATGAGGACACTGAAGAAACCTTGAACGAAATACAGGACCAACATATTATACATATGGTGGATCAATTTAACAAGCAAAAAGAGGAGCAGACACGACCAATTGTTCAATGGGTAGCCCAAGTAAACAACTGCCCCGTGAAGATTATCCTAGACAGTGGTGCAAGTGATAACTTTATATCCAAAAAGTTGGCAGTGCAGCTGAAGCTTATAGTGCAACCAACTAGAAAAAAGTATATAAAGTTGGCAGCACAAAGCCCCATACAAATTGGGAGTGAAACAAACTTTCAATGGAGCATTCCAACATACAGCGATGAAGTGGTTGCAAAGATAATTACCAATGCAAACTTTGATGTAATTTTAGGACAACCATGGCTGTACAAACAAAATCCTGTCATCAATTGGCAAACGCAAGAAGTGGCAGTATATGAGGAAGGGAGGCGGCAGGTAATCTGTAAACCAAACACAGAACTGCTAAAAGAAGAAGAGGTACCCGTAATTACAAAGTCACAACTTTCTAAAGCAGCAAGGAAAGTAGACAAAAGCAATGTTGGAATTATATACAGCATTCTAGATGAAGACACCAAGCAAACCAACAACACGCAGGATATCCAAAATATCTTAGATGAGTACCAAGATGTGTTCAAAGTACTCAAAGGCTTACCACCAAAAAGAAGCGTGGATCACAAGATTGATCTAGAAAACAGCTCACCGGTGTCAAAACAGCCTTACCGAATGAGTCCATTGGAGCTACAAGAATTAAAAAAACAATTAGCTGAATTGTTAGAGAAAGGTTATATAAGGCCAAGTAAATCACCGTTTGGAGCACCGGTATTGTTTGTTAAGAAGAAGGATGGGTCACTTCGTTTGTGTGTGGACTATCGAGCCCTAAATTCAGCAACAATCAAAAACAAGTACCCACTCCCCCGAATTGACGAACTGTTTGACAACCTGAATGGTGCTAGGGTGTTTTCAAAGATAGATCTAAAAAGCGGCTACTACCAAATCCGAATTCAAGAAGGTGATATTGAGAAAACAGCATTCCGCACACGCTACGGTCATTACGAGTTTGTGGTAATGAGTTTTGGACTCACCAACGCACCGGCCACCTTTATGACATTGATGAATAGCATTTTTCATCAATATCTAGATCAATTTATATTAGTATACCTAGATGATATATTAATATATAGCAAAACACTAGCAGAACATCAAGATCATCTGCGAATTGTCTTTGATATTTTGCGAAGAGAAAAATTAGTAGCAAACAAGGAAAAATGTCAGTTCAATACAAAAGAAATTGAATATTTAGGACATGTGATTACCACAGAAGGCCTGAAAGTTGACAATAAGAAAGTAAAGATAATAGAAGAGTGGCCATACCCAAACTCGATAACCAAGCTACGATCGTTTCTAGGGTTAGCGTCATATTACCGAAAGTTTATAGCAGGCTTTGCACAGATAGCAGCGCCACTGACGGACTTACTAAAGCAAGAAAGGACGTGCACTTGGTCAAAAAAATGTGAAGTTGCATTCCAACAGTTAAAGGTTGCATTAGTAAACGCCCCAGTGTTGAAAAGCCCGGATTATTCAAAAACCTTCTATTTAACAACCGATGCTTCACTATGGGCCGTAGGGGGAGTACTGTCACAATATCAGGACAAGCAGGAGCATCCAATTGCGTTCGAAAGTAGAAAACTCTCAGCAGCAGAACATAATTATCCAACACACGAAAAAGAGTTATTGGCAATAATTGTCTGTTTGAAAGTGTGGCGATGCTACTTAGAAGGAAAAAAGTGTATTATCCGAACAGATCATGCAAGTCTAAGATTTGTTAATACACAAAAAACCTTATCAAGAAGAATGCTGCGTTGGATAGAATACTTGCAACAATTCAATTTTGAGATCACCTACATAAAAGGTAGCTCAAATAAAGTAGCCGATGCACTCTCCAGGATGGAAGAGGAGACACAAGAACAGACAATAGAAAGCACAATCCTCATGATAGATGCGTCGGATTGGCCAACTCTAATACCTCAATACCTACAGGAGCAAACCTTCCCAGAAGAGATCCCTGCAGAAGTTAAAGAATTAGTAAGACAGGAAGCAGACAAGTTTTGCATAAATGAAGAAGTTTTGTACAGAAAAATACAAGACCTAGAAATCCCGTTTTGCCCACATATATTGCGCGCAGATCTAATCTGCAAATATCATCAAGCATATGGCCATTTAGGAGTGCAAGGAGTCTTAAACTTACTGAAGCCTCGAGCCTGGTGGCCAAATATGACTCAAGATATTGCAAAAGTTATTCGGTTCTGCCCCGACTGTCAGTTAGCCACGCCGGGAAGAAAACAAGAGGCACAACTTCACCCATTACCACAAGTCCCAGCATTTAGTCGGTGGAGTTTAGACTTCATCGGAAGGTTGCCAGAAACAAAAAAGGGTAACAAATGGATACTAACTGCTATAGACCACACCACAAAGTGGCCAATTGCTAAAGCAATAAGAAGAGCTACAGCAAAAGAGGTAGCTACGTTCTTATATGAAGAAATACTGTTACAGTTTGGTTGCCCAGAAGAAATACTTACCGACAGAGGGCGAAACTTTATTGAAGGCGTAATGGGAAGCTATGTTAGGATGCAAGGAATTAAACACTTAAAAACATCGGCATTTCACCCTAGAACTAATGGGGTGAATGAACGTTTTAATGGGTTGTCTTGTAGAATGCTAACAACCTACGTCCAAGGTGCACGCCACAAATGGGATGAATTCGTGCAACAGGCACTTTTTGCGTGTCGAATACGATGCCATGTAGCTACAGGGTATTCACCCTTCTACTTAGTATATGGACGAGAGCCAAAAATCCCAGGTGACACAGTACGGCCAAACCTCTGGAATCTCGACAATGAAGACGATAAAGCAGAATGGAGAATACGAGAATTGGAGGCGTTAGGCCACAAACGAGAGGAAGTGATAAAAAGACTTGAAAGTCAAGGTCAACAAATGAAATTGCGATACGATAAAAATGTAGGTGACCAAGAGCTGGAAGTTGGAACAAAGGTTCTAATACGAAAGGAGGACCACAAGAAGTTTCAACCGTACTGGATGGGCCCATTCGTTGTAAGTAGAATAATGCCATTCTCAACATATCAGCTCGTAGATATGAGTGGCCAAGTTCAGAAAACGTTAGTCCACCGAGACAGACTAAAAATAGCATTGCAAGGCGGACCATTCCCCGAAAAGAAGGTTTGGTACCATAAAGACGAGGATTCTTCAGGAGAAGAATCAATCGAAGAAGGGGAAAATGTTATGAAAGTCTGAATCCCGACCAGAACAGGCAGCAAGTTGTCGCATATAGAGATGCGTCAACACCAAAAATCATCAAAGATGATCAAAGACAGATGGGCTAAAGTAAGACAAGTTGTATGCAAATGATCGAGAAATGTATAAAAAGTAGATCCTACGCTAAAATAAAGGACAGACCTTGTTACACCAAACAGAAGGACGGGAACTGGCCTGGATTTCATAACAAGCTATGTTATGAAAGTCTGAATCCCGACCAGAACAGGCAGCAAGTTGTCGCATATAGAGATGCGTCAACACCAAAAATCATCAAAGATGATCAAAGACTGATGGGCTAAAGTAAGACAAGTTGTATGCAAATGATCGAGAAATGTATAAAAAGTAGATCCTACGCTAAAATAAAGGACAGACCTTGTTACACCAAACAGAAGGACGGGAACTGGCCTGGATTTCATAACAAGCTATGTGATGATAGTACTACACCCATTCAGAATGTGTTTACAAACACGATAATATGGAGCAACAAGTTTTAAATGATTGACAGAATCCATGTCAGAGTGTATCGAGGGCGATAATAAGCTATAAAACTAACTTTGGCCTTTCTAATACCGCAAATAGACCTGAATTAGTAAAATTCCAAGTCGGTGCAATATCATTCAAGTAGGCCTAGCCCCCAACAACACTCCTAGTATTAATCATCAAGTCGGTTCTTACGAATAGAGCTCAAAACCCGTTGATCGGCTTTTCCATTTGGCTTTGAGATTGGATAAATAGATGTGTAGACCGCAATACCGCACAATTCTTACAGTTAATGATTCCAGAATGAATTGTACCTAATTGCATGAAAAAAAGGCTCGTATTAGCTAACCGTTGGAGGAATACGCTGGATTGAATTGATCTACTCTGTCCCTCAGTCGCGCTACCTCCTTCAATGCCACTACACATACCCATAATTTGGCTACCACGTGAACAATGTTGGCCTTTTTTTCCACAAAAGGATGTCGATCCGCTTGAGGCATTGTCAGTAGCACAGGTACTAAATCCAAACATCATCTGGGTTTGACTATATCGAGATACCTCCAGTCAAATAAACTTGCCGAGTATGCACAGCCCATATTTATTTTATGCACTACAATTGGATCTTACAGAAGCATTGGTCATTCAGATGGAGGAGGGAAGGACTTGCGAAAGGAAAACGCGTGAGGGGAGTCCCCATGCTGAGCTAGGTACTCCAGGCGCTCCTTCGCTTCCTGTGGGGTAGGAGTGTGCCCCTGTTTGACCCACCACAGCACTGTGTAAGGGCCCTTCCAGCGTTCAAACCACTGTCGGCGTTGCTTCAGGACATGCTTGTGATCCGATCGGTAGACAAAGCTGAACAGATCATCCTTGGACTCCCACACAGAGAGGTTCACCAAGATCAGTTCGTTCTCGTATATGCGAATGGTAGTCGCATCTCCGTCCTCAGTTTGCAGTCTCCAGACAAATCCTGGCGAGGCATCGGCAACTCCATTGATGACATCGAGCTGCTGGACAAATCCAGCCATGATCGGATCCTCGAGCGGCGCAAGCATGTTGCCGACATTCAGCTGGGCTAGTTGGTATTGCTGTTCCATCACCATAGTGTTCTGAATATTGCTCTGGCGCCGAAACCTTATATTAAAGCTGAAAAACTCCCATTGAACTTGCAGCACTGCGGTTGGAGTGGATGGCTTCTCGATATGCTCACCGATAACACCTCACCACCAGATATGGAGTGCGATTAGGTGTCATAAGTCTTGCCCATTTCAGTAGTGTCACCCGAACATCCAACAGCATCATTCCCGTTGTGATCCTAAATAGGAGCACTTGTCTAGATGGTTTTGTATTCTCTATTATTTTCATGACGCTTGTTCTGCCTAAAATCTTGGTGTGTATAATACAAGTGTATAATACAAATATA
>MCFE01000121.1:0-161866 GCA_002104905.1 Basidiobolus meristosporus CBS 931.73 | reverse complement strand
AACAAGAGACTGGATGCCCAATGCAAGAAGCTCAAGAATGAAGCCAATACTGCCCTGAAAACTGCCAGAGATGCCTTGCAAAAAGCTTCCTTGGAGTGCCACTGCCTTACCACTACTGCTCAGCCCCAGCCTCCTGCTTCTGTTCCTGTTCAAGAGCAAGATCCTGTTCCACAGAAAAGCTACTCCAGTGTTTTACAGAACAACTGGATAGTGAACTCTGTTCCTCCCAGAAAACCTGCTTCCACTGCCTTCTCCCAGGTGACCTCAGTTCCTGCTTCAGTCTCTGCCTCTCCACCTGCACCAGCTGCCACCACCTCTACAGTCACCTCAGCTATACCTCAGACTTATGCAGGCAAGGTTCTAGCAAGAATTATCAGCACATCCAGCTCCAGTACTATTCAGCAAGACACATCAAGAAAACCTTCTACTGAGAATGTGGACTCCAATCTGACTACTGCAGCTCCATTGCAACACAGAAGGACTTACAAGCCCCCAGCAAACCTACCACCAGCTTCTACCTGGACTGTGGTGTACTTGAAGCAAGTTCCCTGGACTCCCATTTCCAACATCAGGAAAGCACTCAAGGCATGCAATATTCAGCTCTCAAGAATTGTCAACCTGGCCTGGAGAAAAGGGAAGATTCTGGAGGTTATCCTAGACCAAAACATTGCTGACCCATTTGTTGCCTTTGTGGAGAAGAACCTTAACTGGCTGAAAACTGACTTCAAGATAGTGCCTGAAGAATCTGAATCCTCTGACTCTCTACTGTTCAACAAGCCTCCAGCCCATGTTGCCATTCTGTCTTTCTTTGCTGCCATCAAGAGACAAGCCCCCTCCTATGATGTGGCATACTTCCTCAAGAATCATGCCATTTCCCTCCTTGCTGACTTAAGTGATGCACCATTTGAAGAGCTCTGGGACTCTGCAGGTCACATTGTCAATGCTGCCTCTGAAGAAGCTACAACCTCTGCCTGACTACCTGAAGTTCTGTTGCTTAACTGCAACAGCATACAGCCATCAAGACCAACTCTAGAGAGACTTCTTTCAAGATTTTCCCTCCTGTGTTTGATTGATGTCCAGCTACCCTCTATACTTTTGACTAATCTATATTGCTTTTCTACTCCTAGAACAAAGAATACCTCCTCTATCTGCTTCATCTCTTCTACCATCAATACTCCTCAGCTCTGTGTTCCTCTTTACTCCCCTTACTGTGCTGCTCTCCAGTTGCCAACTATCAGTCTGGTGCTCTGCTATCTGCCTCCAAGTCTTGCCCTTCAGGAAGTGCAAGTTATATGCCAGAAGGTTCAGCAATACCAACAATCTATATCAACACCTGTTATCTTGCTTGGAGATCTCAACATTCCCCATCCTGAGAACAAGACTACTCTGACTGCAAGAATGAAGCCAAGGTCTACATTCCTACTGAACTTCCTGAGAGAAAGCCACCTGCTAGCACTAGGTGCTCAATCTGAGAAAAGATGTGTTGACTGGATCTGCCCTTCTGCTGCTGCCCTCTACTTTGTGAATGAAGTTAAGCAATTCTCTGGAGCTGAGCTAGGATCCTTGAGAGCCTCTGACCACCCAGCCTGGTCCCTTTCTATGCAACCAGTTGTGAAGAAGAAGCTGCCAAAACTTACTGTGCTCACCCACAAAGCTACCAAGAATCAGAAGAAAGACTTTGGGAACTACTTGAAGCTTGCCAGTTTGCTACTTTCTCTGCCAGATGATCTCAACTATGCCTGGCTCTTTGTGAAGCATCTGATTCTGGTGTCTGCCTCCCTCTCACTGCCATGCAAGACTACTGCTGTTACCTCAAGAAAATGGGAATCCATTGTTTCAGCCCTGCAACAAAGCTACCTGAGTTTCCCTAACCCAAAAACAGAGAAACTCCTCCTGACAGCAATACACCACTCCAAGGCAATTCACCACACTCTGCATACTCAGCTCTGGGATCATATTATGAGTTCTTTGCCTCTGCAATCTTCCAACTCTATAACAAGAACAGTATCAAGACTCTACAGGGCAATGAGGCCCTCTTCCAGGAAGTTACCTTCAACAGAACAGCTGGCTAACATCTTCTTCTCTACAAAGCAGTACTCAACTCCTGGCTTTCATCCTGACTTCAAGACTCTGCCCATCCCACTTGCACTTGATCAAAGGAGAATCCATAATGTGCTCAAGAGGCTTCCCAACTCTACTGCTCCAGGTGTGGACACAATCTCTTATGAGCTTCTGAAGACTAGTACCAAGGCCATGTCTGCACTTCTGCTTCCACTGTTTCAGCAATGCTCAGCCCAGCTTTCTACTCCTGAGGAATGGTCCTTTGCAAATGTTCTGCCACTGTACAAGGGTAAAGGAAAGCACCTGGATCCTAGCTCCTACAGGCCAATATCTCTGCTGCCCACCTGCAGAAAGGTGTTTGAGCTTCTGCTTGCTCAGGAGCTCTACTCTGACTCCCTCAAGTTTCATCCTGCACAGTTTGGCTTTGTTCCTGGCCTCTCCTTGGAATATGCAGTCATACTTAGCCAAGATCACTCTCTCCAGTGCAAGTATCCCTCTGTTCTGTTTGATATTACTAAGGCCTTTGATTCAGTTGACAGAAATCTGCTTTGGTCCAAGTTGCAATGCTTCTCCAGTACCTCTCTCACCCTCCTTGTCAGGTCTCTGTTTCTGGATCCACAAGCAAGAATTCTGCACCCAAGTGAGCAATCAGCTGTGTTCTCAGTTCCTAATGGAGTGGTTCAAGGCTCTGTGCTTGGTCCTATACTGTTTGCCATCTTCCTGAATGATTTCCCAAGACTCTCAGCTGACTGCCTGGTTACTCTCTTTGCTGATGACATCAGAATATCCTCCTCCAATGTGCAACAAGACTCCCAGACCATCCACCAGTATCTGCAGAAGAATAATCTCCAGCTTTCCATTGCAAAGACAGTACCTTTGGGCTCTCCCATCAACTTGGAGAACTCCACTCTACCTGCTCAGGTTTCTGCTACATATCTTGGCTTTCCTTTCCTTCCTACTGGACTAGACTCTGGAGCACACCTGAAGAAGAGAATTATCCTGGCAAGACAGGCACTCCACAAGCTACTGGCTGTTACTCCTCCTACAACTTCAGCTCCCAGCTGCCTCCTTCTACTCAAGCAGTTTGTCTTCCCTGTCCTGGAATTTGGCTTACCACTTCTCTCTCTTACTTCTAGAGACTGCACTAAGCTTGACAAGTTTGCAGTATGGTGCATTACCTCCTTGGTGCCTCATTTGCCTGAATGCCCCTACAGACATGCTATTCTTGGTGCTTTTGGGTTTATGCCCTATAAGATCAGACTTCTCTACCTTAGAACCAGATTATACCTCAGACTTCACAACTGCAACAACCCACTGATTAAGGCCTGGAAGAGAACACACCACACAACACCTGGCTCCTGCTGGAGAACTATACTTGGAGATCCTGAAGTCAAGAAGTTTGCTCACTATATTCTGCAGTCAGAAAAACCCAAGCTGGCCTACCTGAAGTACTTGACAGACCTTTGGCAGCAATATCTGCAGCAGCACACTCCCTTTATGATGAATATCAATCCTTATCACATTCCCCTCATTAATGTTGTTCACAAGTCATTCTTACCTCTCTTGCTACCCCCCTTCCCACTGAACAGTGTCTTGAGCACTGAAGAACTATCATCACTTCTTATTAACTTACCTACAAATTCCCCTCAGCTACACACTCTTGTATCAAAGCTACAACAGTAGCGCTGGCTTCTTTGTTTCAACTGAAATAAAGATTTCACCTGTTGGTGACTGTCTCCCCCCCCTAACCCTAATGATCATCCATCTACCCTTGTCTATCCTCTATAAATTCTACTCTATTTTGCTTTCACTCTCTTCTCCTGCAATTCTACCTGAATGATCATCCATCTACCTTGTCCATCCATCTATAAATCTGACTTCTGAATTTGCTCCTTCTCTACTTCTCACTGCTAATTCTCCTAACCAGAATAATCCATCCATCTACCTTGTCCATCACCTATAAATTCTGACTCTGGAATTTGCTCTTCATCTTCTCCTGCTAATTTCCACAACTCATCTACTCTTCTCTATTCTATGCTTCATCATTCTCAGATTCCTTCCTGAGAAAGCTTGCACTGTTAGCTGAAATGCTTACTCAGAACAATTCAGCTGTATTCTGCCTTCTCTGATCTGCAGAATCTATGTCTCTCTGCAGCTGTCTGCAACAGACTCAAGATCATCTGCTCTGCTCACTTTCCTACTCTGAAGCTGTCAAAAAGCTGTTCCTGCTTCCTCAAGACATCCTGACTGCTCCTCCAGACTAAAGAAAGTTCCTGCTACTTCTGATTGCTCCTGCTACTGACTGCTGTTGCTACTTGCCAATGTGAGTTCATTCCTATATCTGAGCATAGGATGTATCTCAAGCAACAAGTTACAATTTATCCAAGATTGTTAACATGAGATTTATCAACAGTCACACTCTGGAGTAGTACTTGACAAAGTATGCTAAAGAGTTCTCTCAAAATGTCTCTGACCAGTTTACTGGAACCTACTGACCATGCTTAAAGAGTTTCCTGATTCTCCAGTATACAAGACCTTCTCATTAGAGAATCTCTGCTCTCAAGATTCACTTCACTTATCAAAACTCCCTTCACCTGCTGTTACCACTTCTTAAAGATTATTATATCTCTCAAGCTTATCTACTTCACTCCCCATGAACCTGAACTCCAGTGTACTCTGTGATATCCTAAGAGAAAGTGTAATAAAACTCTTGAATGGTTTAACTGAACCAAAGGGACAATTAAGTGCAGAATCTTAGAATTGTCAGAGAGTGGCGGAAATATTAGCAGAAAGATTCTGATCTAATATTGGTCTTGGATATAGCTGGATTGGCTATAAAGCAATGATATTTGTTTGCTAGGCAGGCTAGGCTTGGTGTTCTTTGGAGTGCTAGATATACTAGGCTTGGATAGAAACTAGAACGGAATTGTTGGATTCTTATTTTTGCTGAGACAGAATCTTAATTTCGTTGAGACACACACTAAACCAAAAGGTTCAGTAAACTTTATTTATACTTTTCTGATCAAGTTGAATTAGTAAGCGCCAAGGGACTGGATTGATTGAAATCAATTTGGGTGTTCATAGGTGCATAAGATAAATGAAAATTACATCATCAATCAACTGATGTCTTGGCAACTGCACAGTGGTTGGATAGATCTCAGATGACTAATCACCTGGGAAGGCTTGGCAGATAGGTTGATAACGTAATGACCATTTGAAAATAGATCAGGTGTGATAGCTAAAAATAGATTCTGAGGTGGGATAAAATAAACTGTAACTGGGATTTGTTATGTTTGGGTTAGGGAAAATCAGTTAGGGTACTAGATTTTCAAACGGAGTAAAATTGGCTAAGTTTTAAATGTTGATGCACAACATCACTTCCTTCCGGAAGAGGAGTTTTTTGATACCTTCTGGGTTCCTCTGCGGCTCCAATACTGATCAATAATGGCAACATCATCAAAGTTGGTGTAAGGTTCCCAGGTGTTGTGTTTGGCATCATAGCCTTTCCACTTGACTAAATAAAGGCAATTTGGTTCTTCTCCATCATGGTCCACAATAGCTTCAACTTCATAGGATTCTGAAGTTACTGGGTCTTGAGAAATAAGTTTGAGTGAAGAAGGTGGAAAGTTTTTGGGTAGCAGTGCTCCAGTGTTATCCTGAAGTACATAAGATCCTCCAGTAGTGCGTCTGACAACCTTGAATGGTCCTTCATACTTGGGGTCAAGCTTAGATTGCCGGATTGGATCTAGTGTCATGACATATGACCCATCTGGGAAGCTGCTGTTCCTGTGTCTTGAGGCGTATGTTGAAGTCATCTTTTGCTGAGAGGCCTTACTTCTGGCACTGATAGCAGGGTAGACAATGTTGGTAAGGTACTCAAGCTGGTTCTTTAGCTTATCTGTATTCAAACTTGCTAACTCTGTATTCTGGTAGTCTCCAAAGTGGTTGTATCTTCTTCCAAACATCAAGGAAAATGGTGTTGATCCATGTAGAGCGGCAATTTTGGTGTTGATAGCATATTGTACAGTTGGAATGTACTTGTCCCAATTCTTCTTGATACCTTTGATAGATTTCCTGATGATGTTCACTGAGGTCTGAACATGTCTTTCAGCCAGTCCATTAGCTTTGGGATGATATGGAGTGATCAGACGGTGATCAATGGCGCTATTCTGGCAAAGGGCTTTGATCACGTGATTCACAAATTCTGTTCCATTATCCGATTGAATGACCTTAGGGAATCCAAAAAGGCAGAAGAGCTTGAATAGTTCTTGTGCAATAGTGGCAGCATACTTGTCTGGTATAGGTTTGAGGAAGACAAAACGTGTGCAGACGTCCACAATTACAAAGAGGTAGTGATTACCATCATCACTAGTGGTGAAAGGTCCAGCTAGATCAATTGCAATATGATCCATAGGAAGGCTTGCATGGATGGGGCTCAAAGGGTGAAATCCATGGCGGCTGATATTGTAAAGTTGACATTCTCTGCACGACTTGACAAATTCTAAGCAGTCAACTTTGATATTTGGCCAGTGATATCCATCAGAGTGTAGCTTCTTCATAAGTGTGTCAGCACCAAAGTGGCCAAGTAAATGACTCCTCTGTATCAATGTTTTCCTTTGTTCTTCAGGTGGGATTTTCCAAGTTGCTGAATCCAGTTGAGGAATTACTTTGGAAGTTGTATAGAGTTTACTGATTACATCAGTAATCACATATCCCTCCCAAGGTGAAGTTGGAAAAAGTCTTGACAGGTGGTCAGGAAGGATGTTGAGAATTCCTGGGCGATGAATAACTGTATATTCATAATCAAGTAGAGTATCAAGCCAGTTGGTAAGCATTGGAGTCAGAGTCTTCTGAGTGTGGATATAGACAAGGGCTTGGTGGTCAGTGTACAAGGTAAAAGGATTACCCCATAGATACTGATGAAACTTCTTCAAGGCAAAGACTATGGCAAGTAGCTCCTTCTTGGTAGCAGAGTAGTTTCTCTCAGCAGGTTGTAGGGACCTGGCTTGGAAAGAGATCCAGTGAGGCGGATTTTGGTCTTCATCTTAATAGAGGACTGCCCCTAACCCAACATTAGATGCATCCGTAGCAACAACAAAGGGCTTAGTAAAGTCTGGGTAGGATAAGGTGGGTGCTTGTGGAAGCAGTTGGCAGAGTGACTCAAAGGCTTGGTCATCAGTCTTGTTCCAGGCTGAGGTGAGATCAGGGCTATGGCGTAATGCATCTAAAGGGGCACTCAATGAGGACATGAGTGGTATGTGTTCCCTGAAATAGTTGGATACTCCAAGATAATGTTGAAGTTGCTTGGCACTAGTGGGTTTTGGCCATTCTGGGATATTGACCAGTTTGAAAGGATCTAATTGGTGGCCAGCTGGTGTGACTATAAATCCAAGTAGATTGATTTTGAGGCGGGCAAAACTGCACTTTTCAGCATTGAGAATCAGTCCAGCAGTTGTCAGTCTGTTGATTACATCAGTGACATGGGTTGCATGATCATCACGGTTAGTGGAAAATATGATGACATCATCAACAAATACCAATGCGTATGGTGCATTCTTGAGTATTATAGTCATGACTCTCTGAAACTTGCTGGTAAGTGTCTTTAGGCCAAAGGGAGCTCCCTGAAACATCCATTGCATATTATTCCAAGTGAAGGCAGTCTTATGCTGGTGATCAGGATGGATCTGGAATCGGTGATATGCATCCTTCAAGTCCAACTTGGAGAATACTTTTGCTCCTGATAGTGCAGAAAAGATATCTTGGATTCTTGGAATTGGAAACTTGTCATCTTGGAGAAGCTTGTTCAGAGGTCTGGGGTCCAAACAGGGTCTCTTCAAGGTTAGATTTCCATCAGCATCTTTCTTTGGTGCAAGCGTCAAAGGGCTGTTGAATGTTGTGTTGACAGGGGCTTGAGTGATAATTCCATTGTCAGCCCATTTTTGGACTATCTCATCAACTAAGTGTTGACATGAATACGGAATTGGGTATTGCCTCCTCCATGTTGACTCACCAGGTGGGGTCTCTAGTGTAACAATGGATTCTGGGATGGTGCAGAAGCTGTTCCTTGGAATGGCCTGATTTCTCTCTATGGCCGGCTGAATATCCAATTTGACTGATTGAGAATATTCTTGAAAAGTTGGGGTTAACTCTTCTTCTTCTGGTTGGGATGAGATAATCTCTGGGATTTGATCCATTATGAGTGGCTGAGATTTAGTGATTCCTGGATAGGAAACTGGTAGTCTGCCTATGTGAAAGCCAAGTTTGCTGAAGGTGTCCAGACCAATGACTACCTGAGGTCCATCTGGTATGTCAATCACTTCCATCTGATGGATTATGGTTACTGAGCCACAATGTATGTTGATTGGGTTGGTAATGCCAATTCTTGGGGCTGAGAGATCCTTAGCGGCAAGAATGATTTTTCCTGGTCGTTTTTCTATCTCCAAATTGAGTTCTCTGACTACATTGGGTGATACAATAGAGTTGGATGATCCAGTATCCAGTAGTGCTAAGTATGAATGGCCATTGAGGGTGAGTGGCACTTCTATGGCTTTGAGCTGTGTGATTGGTTGCTTCTTTTCTTGAACAGTTGCAATTTTAGCCTGAAACTCAAAGAGGTTGTGATAATCTTGAACTGTAAGTTCTTCATATGCTTCTTCATACCCCATTGTATCATTGGCTGAATGATCATCAAGGATCTGGGTAATTTTGGCTGATGGTGTGGAGTTCTTCTCAGGACAGGCAGGTGATCTATGTCCCATATTTCCACATTTAAAGCACTTGTCATCAGCATATGGATTATCAGTTTTGGTGTTTTGCTGCTTTTCTGCGGTGTTTCCTGACTTTTTTGACTGCTTGGTGATGCCTTTGCATTCACTGGTAGAATGATAGCATTTCCCATGAAGCTCACAGTGCTTAGTAGCGGTTGACTGCTTCTTGGTCACATGACTGGTCTCTTTTCCGGCTGTTGTGGGATATTGGGTTGAGTTGCCTGTAGTCTGGCTAACAGCTGCAGTTAAGGTGATTGCCAGTGTACATATCTCTGAGATCTGGTCATAGGTACGTGCAGGGTTACATGCTTTGACAATAGCAATATTGCTCTGTAGCTGGTGTGAAAAGTTTGAAAGAAAATGAGCAGTAAGCGATGGATTATCATCACTAACTCCAGCTAATCTCATTTGTCTTTGGCATCTATCACAGAAGTGTTGCACAGATTCACCTTTTTGCATTTTAGTTTTCCATAAGTTGCAGTTCAGATGAGCTTTCTTGAGAGGATCTTCAAAATGGCTGCAAAAGAGGTTTAGGGCAATTTTCCACGTACTATTGGAAGGAATGTTCACTTCAACCCAGTCAGCATCTTGCATTGTGAGACAGAGAGGCAGAAGTCTAGCCCAGTTGGTGTCAGGGTCTAGCTGGTGTGCAGCTAAGACGTGACTAAACTTGTAAAGAAACTCAGTTGGATTCTTGATGGCATTGGTGCCTTCAGCATAAACAGGCAAGGATCTTGGGACAACCACCGGGGCATTCAAAGGCATGACTTCTTGGTGGCTGATGCAGAGCAAGGCTTGGCGGATTTTCAATGCTGTCAATTACTATGGCAATATTCTCCAGTGCTTCCTTAATTATTCCAATTTCATCTTGGTAACTGGATATAACTTCAAGGAGTTCATCTCTACGGTGATTATCAGATCTTGTTTTGACAAGCTTTGAGTGCTCAAGCATCATGGTGTTTCTTTCAAGCATGATATTTTCAAGCTGTTGAGTAAGTTCTTCCTGATTACTTCTGGCCTCTTCCAACATGGAAAGGTTTGGATTGCTTGCTGCTGAGGACATCTTCTAATTGGCTGAATGTAATGGAATTCAACAAAAAAAATGTTGTATCCAAGAGAAAGTGTAATAAAACTCTTGAATGGTTTAACTGAATCAAAGGGACAATTAAGTGCAGAATCTTAGAATTGTCAGAGAGTGGCGGAAATATTAGCAGAAAGATTCTGATCTAATATTGGTCTTGGATATAGCTGGATTGGCTATAAATGATATTTGTTTGCTAGGCAGGCTAGGCTTGGTGTTCTTTGGAGTGCTAGATATACTAGGCTGGGATAGAAACTAGAACGGAATTGTTGGATTCTTTATTTTTGCTGAGACAGAATCTTAATTTCGTTGAGACACACACTAAACCAAAGGTTCAGTAAACTTTATTTATACTTTTCTGATCAAGTTGAATTAGTAAGCGCCAAGGGACTGGATTGATTGAAATCAATTTGGGTGTTCATAGGTGCATAAGATAAATGAAAATTACATCATCAATCAACTGATGTCTTGGCAACTGCACCGTGGTTGGATAGATCTCAGATGACTAATCACCTGGGAAGGCTTGGCAGATATGTTGATAACGTAATGACCATTTGAAAATAGATCAGGTGTGATAGCTAAAAGTAGATTTATAGGTGGGATAAAATAAACTGTAACTGGGATTTGTTATGTTTGGGTTAGGGAAAATCAGTTAGGGTACTAGATTTTCAAACGGAGTAAAATTGGCTAAGTTTTAAATGTTGATGCACAACATACGTCATCTGTAATACCAGTGCAACTATTGGATCTGTTTTGCACCTACATGATTGCTTGCGTGCTGGCTATGACAACTTGTCCAATCACTAGGATCAGGGATTTACTTGCTCAATGAGCAAAATGGGATATTTGATGGCATATCAGGTAGCTTTTTTAGTAGTCAATGAGCCAATTGGGGGCTGCCAGCTTCAGGATACTTTTGGACCAATTAACCACTGAGATACTGTCCAATTGGAGTGATGGTAACCAAAATGGTAAGCATTAGTGTAGTTTATAGTGTGATACACATTTATTTCCGTTTACATTGAAGAAACATATCCAAATACCGGATTTTACCTGCCATAATGGTGGTATCCAATTGCGCACGTGATGCTAACATTACAAGTTGGCACAATCATCCGTTCCAACCTCATTGTGTCAGATTGTGCCATAGTGTGCAAGATTGTCCCGCATAGTGCAAAATCATCCAAGAACAATCCTTCCTTCTGGTAGCTATAATATCGCGCCCAATCATTCTTTACAACCACGGATTGCACCGCACGCCCTGGCACGGTACAATGGAACAAGTCTACTGATTCCTGATTGGTTGGATGTGCTGTGCCTCTTAGAACCTTCTGGCACCTACTTAGAACATTCTTAGGTCATTCTGTTGTCATTAAGATCTCTATTGATATCCAGAACCTTCTGGAACGCCATAATTAGTAATCACTTAGCCAGTAAGAACAGTATATAAGGGAGGCTATCCCTCAACAATAAATCATCATCCCTTTTATCAATATTCCAACTTGCTGATTAGTTTGATCACTGCTACCTGCTGCCACCTGAACTTCCAACCCCAGACCACAGGATACTCCCAGGAAACCACACTGACAGCCAACTGACCTTGGAGGCACTACTTGTGAGGAATACTCAGAGTAGGTATCTTTTATTATATTTGATTCTTTCCCAAGTTTGTTCTTGTAAAGGCAAAGATACTTTTCTGTCTTTGTAACTATTGACCACAGCTGCATTCTTATCAAGTCTCTGCTGGTGGAGTTTACAGTTGTTTTGACTTTGGAAGCTCTAGTACATTGCCATCTCAAAGGATGCTGGACCCAGCACATACTTTTGTTAAGACGCCAACTAAATTGGGGATTGTAGCTCAATAGTTTTCCCTTGACAAGCTTGTGGCTTTATTCCCCTTCACATTAGATTAGAGGCAGTACCCAAGTATTCCTAGCAAGCTTTTGCCAGAGATTATTGCACCCAGTGAACACCCCACACACAAAACACTTGAGAAGTGTTGGACGTATCTCTCCCTTGGACCTATACACCACCTCATTGTCACCCATGAAAACCTTCTTAATTGGAATTTCTTGATATTGGGTAAAAAGTTCTTTTTGGTGTGTAAAGTGTTGAGATGCTCCAGAGTTAGTATACCACATCTGAGAATCCTTGTTTGTGGTCATATTTAGTGCAGATATGAATAGTCTATCTTAAGTTGTTGCAGCATTTCCATATTCAGGCTTCTTTTGCTGATTATCTTTCTTTTTGAGACACCAGTCTGATGTATGTCCTTTCCTTTTGAAGTAGTTGCAAAACAGGTTGCTGTAGCCTTTGTAAGGTCTTGGGTACCTCCTTTGTTGGTTATCATTGCTTATTAAAGCATTTTCTTCTACCCTCTTATTATTGCTTGATTTTCTTAATTCTTCATCCAGGAGCCTTCCATATATGTAATTTAAGGTCAAATCTTGAGTTCTGGACTCTAGGGCTGATACAAGGCCCTGAAACTTGTCTGTCAGGCTATTCAGGATGGTAACTATCACATCCTCATCAGTAGTTGGTATGCCCACAGATTCCATCTCATCTACCAGCAGGGTAATTCTGTTAATTAGGTTTTTCATTTCTTCTGGCAGCATCTTTGTAGTAAAGAATTTTTGTCTCAGATACATTTTCTTGGCAGCTGAACATGACTGGTAGGTGTCTTCTAAACCTTTCCAGGCATTCTTTGCTGTTTTTGCTCTTGAGCATTGAATTAGCCATTTGTCCTTGACATTAAGGCAAATGCAGTTAAAGGCACTCTGTACTTTCTTCTGATACTTTAAGGCTTCCTCTCCCATGTTTTTAGGAGCACATTCTTCTTCCATGACAGTATCCCAAAGGCCTCTTTCTTGTAGCAGCATCTTCATCTTCACCTTCCACACTTGGTAGTTAGATCCATCCAACTTTTCAGCAGAGGGAAAAATTCCAGTAATGGCAGTAGTAGCCATTGCAGAGTGTGACAGCTTGGGGCTCATAACCTGTTGTATGAGTCTTGGAGATATTGGAAGTGATTAGGAGGACAAGTAGATTATGTGGCTTTCACTTAATGATTTATTGAATGTAAAAGTAGTATTAATACTCTTATCTGGTCTTGGCATAAAAAACACGTAGAATAGGTGAATGAAGGTCCCAAGAACATGTGTGCAAAGTTTGGGGCTGTTTGGACAACTTTGAAAATTTTGATGTTCTGGGTACCTGGTATTTTGGTGAAAATATTCCAAGTAAATCCCAACAAGGAATATGGTCAGTATTCTCTAGGATATGAAGGTAATGATCCAAGTGACTAAGTTAGGTGAATATTTAGGTGGAAATACAAATTTTCACAACAGATACAATTGTCATTTATCTTGTTCACCTATCCACACCCATATTAATTGCAACTAGTGGTCCAGGCTTTTGGTGCTTGCTGATTATACTGTATCAGAAATGTATAATTGACTTGTTGATTCTGAGACATATCATTTTGCTCAGCATGTGCAGGACATTTTAAACTTGGCACTTGTCTATACAATGTATACTTCACTTGATGGTAGAGCAATCTCAGTCATGATACTGCACTCTTACTTTGCCCCAATCCATATTTGTCCAACTTTGTGGCAGTTGTGGATATATTATTACATCCCTTAGTTATCACCCAAGTACTACTTAACTCTGATTTAACTCCTCTGGAACTTAGTGATCTCTCTTCTAAGCTTTTCAACATGACACTTGTCTTTATTCACATATGAAAATGCTTATAGTGTAGCAACTGGCTACTTTATTTTGAGTCACTTTAATAAAGACTTCACCACTTGGTGTTTTTTACCCCTTTAACACCTAGAACCTGAGTATTACTGTTCTAGCCCTCATTATGAGCTACCCAAACTATTCAGCCAATTGATGTCAAGCCAAGAAAGTAATATCAGTGAAACAAAATGTTAACCAGCTTTTGTAATGTGTGAAAAGGCTCTTCTAATGGCATTGTTTCCCTATATGATACTTTCTGTACAATACAGTCTGAATTGGTATCCACTCAGGCTGTGTATTTTACTGGTTATCATAGTGTACCCCAGAAGGAGCTGCTACAAAAAGCTGCTCAGAGCTTCAGAAAATTTATTGTGGATGAGTCTTGTTGGGTGGGGAGATTCACTCACACTGCGTGTTTGAGACAAGAGTAGGGCAGGAGTGTCAGTGCAGGAGAAAGTGACCCTCCCAATTGATAAGGGTGGTTCACCATGTCCAGGAGCCCCGGGTATCTTTCACTGGAATTTAGGGTAAATTCCAGGTATCAATGACTTAGTGGTATGATGTTGTCAACCGGCATTAGTAGTGCTCAAATTCACTTAAATATAGCTCAGCCCTCAGTGGAGGGGGAATTTGGTAATTAACGCCAGAAGTGTCACATATAGGATGCTCCTAATCAGTTGCAACGATGTATTGTTCAGCGCGGTCGATCAGACTGAAACTCAGAATGACCCCATTAATTACTGTATGGATAATCAATTAAGGATAATTCAGACTCTGGCAGCGCGAAATATCTTTTGTATGGTGCTCTAGGAATACTGTACACCATCATTATGCCGCTTAAACACACATAAGACACTCGGAACGATCACTAAATGTGGTGACAATGCGACGTTTGAAGTGATAACTGATAAGCTTCCATTGGCTAACTGACCAAGGGATCTGCATCGGTAGCGGTGCTTGAGCAACCTGGATTCCCGAGACATGTAAAAATGGAATCGCTCCAGTTCACATGCTTTGTTTTCCGGCCAAATGTCGGCCATGATGAGAGATTCCAGGCCATAGAAGGCGCGGTTTCAGATTCTTACCAATATATCATTGCGCAAGAGAAACTTCGGTCTGAGAGAGGATTGAACCTATTTTGTTCACTGTGGAACTGAGTGCTATATATGAAATCCCCTCCGCATGATCAGAGTGAATAATTTAGGGTTAGGTAACAGTTACTACATGTGGTATATCTAACTAGCATTTTCTTAACCATGGCTTTTCTGAATACCCGCCAAGAAGTGTTCCAAGAAAGCCTTACACTAGCATTGTTCCGTATAAGTATATGTTGCGTGCAATATCAAGATGGTGATCGGTAAGATCATGGATAAACTCACAGTAGTAGGTTTTCGATTGCGATTAGCGTTCCCATTGGTAAGTGAGCCACAACAATCCCCGATCATAACTAAAGTATCGTCATCAAAGCTGGCTTGGGGGTGCAAATCTTAGGGTGGATTGGGTAAACACGTTCCGTACTGCATTGCTGGCCCCGGCATCTATGAATTTCCTCGGTAGCATGAGAAGTCTCTGATTCATCGAGCTTAAATTTGGTATCAAGATAACGATCGATGTGATCAGAACCACTAGATTTGGTTTGAGATTGTATCCATAATGCAGATTTCTGCTATCCATGCCGGAGAGGGTATTCCAGCGAGAGCAGATATGTAAAATGCTATAGGTCTGAGATGACGGGACAATGCGACTCTATTTTCCTCTCCATCTACAATAACAGCTGATGCCCACTACTTGCATCCAGCAAATGGGGGCATGGCTTCAATATTCCAATTGCGCGATAATTAAGCACTGCTGCTTCCGTTCAATAAACCCTTCTTATAGCATGTATGTGGTTTGGTGCTCTCGAGAAAGACCTGCTTTTGATAGTTGCGTGGATGATAAGCATCCTGTACTCTCGGCCAAGGTCTGGGCGCTGAGATCAAGGCCCACGGAGATGTGAAGGCTCCACAAGTGTGCATCTCCAGTGTCCAGGTCAATCCCCAAGTCATATTGTCAGGTAAAGCTATTTCTGACAAGTAAACCTTCCATATGATCATTAGACTTGATCAGCCTTTGAGCATTACTCAACTGGCTCGCGTGACCCTTCGATCCTCCATGTACTAATCAAATGCTAGCTACATGGGCCTAACCAAGCAATCTCTATGCTCATTGGTTCAGCTCAGAATGGGGCTTAGCACGTTTTTCTTCTTTTTTGATTTTTCCTGATTCATGATGCTATACTCTAAGAGAATTTTTTGCCAATCTATTGGCCAGGTTGTATAAGTGTTAATTGTTATTTGTTAAGCCGTACACACTCGGGTATTGCGAAGTTCTAGAGGAGTATGCATGAAGGTAGGATCTATTAGGGTAACTCAAATGCCATTAGCGGTATGGTTAATCGATATTCCAAAGGTCTGAGTTATTGCTGAAATATGCAGTGAAAACACTAATGCTACTGCATTCTCGATACTGTTGACTATTTAGAGGTATGCCAAACCACATTGACATTCGGGAACAGCTGGGATTATAATTTAGCTGCGCCAAACTGTCTCACCAGGACATTGCATCCACTGTATAATTTCTCCTCGACACTTGGTGAAGGATACCGACTTTCCCTGACTGAAGCTGACAATTTGCCCCCAATGTTGTAGGCATCTGTATAGGCTCTTCTAAGCTGTAAAGGAAGAGTCTTATGGATAAGCCACATTTGAAGGCCAGCGTGATCGTGATTCCGAACTCCTTGGAAGATAGTATTACGCTTTGGGTATTTTCTAGAAGCTGCAAGGATATCCAATGGTTACCATTTAGAATCCATGCATTCCACTACCTGAATTGCCACAATAGGCTAACTCAACCAGACGCTACTAAATTAGGTCGAATTCTCGGCTTGCTATCATTGTTGGTAACGAAACGTGATCTCTATCCTGGGAAAATGGAACTACTTTAAAAGCACAGCTGAGGGCCGTGCTTTCGTCAAGATATCATGAAGCTTTCAGCCCTTTTCCTCTCGCTTACCTCGCTGTTCGCAGTGAAGGTGCTTTCTCAGGCAATGCACAACTGGGCCAGCCTCCCCGACAATGGGAGTAAATTCATTTCTTTCAAGACAGATGTCAAGTCTGTTCCTGAATTTAGTCCCAACCAAACTTACTGGGCAGCCATCGCCTGGAACAACGGATACATGGGAATGCAGACATGGGCCAACAAACGTGTATTCCTCTTCTCTCTCTGGGACAACAACAATGGAAAAGCAACCATAGTGGAAACATGCAAGGAATGCGTGACTAGTCGCTTTGGCAACGAAGGCACTGGATCCCATATGCAGTATTTCTATCCATGGCTTGATGGAGTGGATTACGGCTTTCAAATTGACTATGAAGAGGATGGTGATTATTTGGTCTACACTGCTCAGCTACGTATTGATGGCGAATGGATGCAATTTGGTAAATTGCGTGTTATCAACGACAACTTAAACAGCGGTCTTGGCTACTTCTACCAGTTTCTCGAAAATCCGCAAGGAATCAGCAATGGTGTACGGGTGGGCGTATGGAGTAAACAAGCTTACAGACGTGAAGGCAGCAAGTACTGGTACCCTGCACTGGGTGGCTCTATAACGTACACATATCCCGGGCCCGACGGCACATGGGGCTCTGGTCTAACAGAAAATCAGACGGCGATCTGGATGTCTATCAACGGTCCAGCTGGCTATCATGGATATAATAACAAGCCCGAACAGTGGCAGTGGTATCCCTATGATGCCGATAATCTGGGAATAGACATCGTTGTTGCAAATAAAACTGATAGACGTTGTGGCTGGTTCGGAGATGTGATGCATCAGTGCCAGCCTGGTTACTGCTGCTCCAGTTATGGCTACTGCGGTACCACCGATGCTTACTGCAAAGGCTCATCTAAGCTGGAATATGACGCCCCCGTAACAAAGCACCGGCCTCAGGTTAGGAAGAACGCAAAGGCAGAAGGAGTAAAAACCAAGTCCCATATGCACTCAGGACCGGAGTTTTCTAAATTCAAACTTGCCAACAACGCCGGTAGCTGTACCTGCACTAGGGACTCAGCAGACATATACATCGATGATTTCTTGGTTGCTTACCAAAATCAAGGATATTTGTGGGATGAGGCTGCTTGGAGTTCGGGCTCGGCCCTGTTTGACTATAAGGGCAAGAGCGCTGCTGGTAAAGACTATGATTTGCATGTTGAAGTGCAAACTCAGAAGCCTATGAAGGAAGGTGAACAAATTGGTGGACCGCTCTATGAGTGTTTCCAGCAGTCGGAGAAGCAACCCAGCTGGAGCAACGTCCAAATCCCTAAAAAATGCATCCTGGATGTCGACTCAGTCTCTGTTATTGCCACCTTCAATTAAGCACATCTACCTCTTCATCACTCTCATATCACTGCTATTAACCATGTGCAAGGTGAATACAGTGTCATCCAACAGTACAGCTGCAACGTGTTACACAAAAATCCACCATTAAATATGAATTTTTTTCTTTGAGCGACGTTTTAATCGGTACTGGTTGGATCACATCTTCAGTCCGATGTTTACACTCAAGGGTTTGATCACTACCAAACATGGCTATTTTTCGTTGACTTTCTGGGACTTATTGTGTGCCGTACCAGCATGCTTTGATGGTCACAACTCCATGGAACCGACCAGGAAATCGTTTTCAACGGCCACCTAAAGTATGTGATCTCGTGGCCGTTTTTCCGGATTCGGCTTGATATAAATTTTGGTTGAGTTGAATGTTTTTGTATGGCGCGCTGTGTGAACGTGTAGCCAGGTACCCGATGAAACTCCTATCATTCCATTTTTGTTTAGCTTGGATTTCGAACATACGCTCCCACGTATCACCCCTCGATTCGGTAACCAATTGCCATATGCTATGCGTCAGACATCACGAGTACCAAATAATGGAAATGATTGGTCAGCGGTTTCATTTCTCCCCTTTTGGACTCCGTGTCTTTCTCCTCCTTGAAAATCAAGGTGTGCACAACATCTGTACCCACCTTGAGACAGTGCTTTATTCCCGGATTGCCATTATATATCCCCGCCTTGTAAAGTTATCTTGAGACTGTAGAAGGTGTTTCATTTACTCATAAAAATAGAGGTACTCGCTAACTCAAGGGTTGAACAAACCCAAATAGTCACCATGATAAGATGGATGGTTTCTTCTGAATATATAATATGGCATTTGACTAGCAAATATTGGGTATTTTGCAAAATTCCAGGGGCTATTTGGAGGTGATCTGGAGAACAAGACAAATATATAGTACTCTCAATTATCTTATTGTGCTCAAATAATGATATGTTACTCCTAAAATAGCGCGGTGAAGGTTTTAGTAAAAACATTTCAAGTGATACCCTTGTTAATAATATAAACATATGCGGGCATTTGTAAAGATCACACAAAATATGTTAGTGAGGGTCCAGGTAGTGTGCTTGCAAAGCTTGAGGGCATTTAGACAATAATGACTACTCTTGTGCTCTAGGTAATTGCTAAGAAAGAGTCTGAGCAGAAAATGCTGGGTCTAGCCAGTTACGGGCTACAACTGTCCTGATGAATAATTTTGACATAAGTATGGATGTGCAATTCCTTCCTTGATATCAAGTTAATATCTTCATGGACTGGTCACTCCATATTCTCTTTCTTTTTGATGATTGATACATACTAACCTCCTCTGTACTGTTGCATTGCCTAGTTAAGGCCACTTGTCAAAACCCCTTACCAAAAGACTCTACATGTGCTCTTACTTCTGTGTGTAGATTGATTTATCTTTATCAAATCATTATGGATGGCACAATGTTAGTAAATACTGACCTTTAGATTTCACTGGTCATATTTATATGCTAGTCCTAAACTCATGTCATATCAAAAGCTCCCTCAAACCCATGAGTTAAGAGTCTCTTTTGCTTGATCTTTACCTTTTACTGCCTTATTGGGAGTGGCACAGCCTTTTATTATTTATCAATCAATACATTCCATACATCCTAGTTTTTGGGCAAGAGTATGTACCTTATTTTGGTCACAACTCTTATTAATTCAAGATGTTTGGCTATAGGCTTATTACAATATCCATAAGAATTGTGGGCATTTCAGCAAGTAAAGTTGTAAGTTTTGTAATTGCACCTGAATATTCACCTAACTTAGTCACTCAAAGCATTGGCTACAGATCTTAAAGTACACTGACCAAATTCCTTGTTGGGATTTACTTGGAATATCTTCACCAAAACATCAGGTTGGCAGGACATGAAATCTCCTAAAGTAGTCCAAACAGCTCCAAACTTTGCAAACATGCTCTTAGTACCATCCTAACCTATTCTATGTGCATATCTTGCCATAACAATGTTAAAGTACAAATACTACTCTTACATTCAATAAATCTATAAGTGAAAACTGTCTAATATACTTGCTCTCTCAATCACATCCTATATCTCCAAAAACTCTTACAACAATACAATGAATCACAATATTTCTTCCTTAATTACCAGTAGCTCTTCAGCTCATTGAGAGAATCATTATTGTGTTGTCAGAACTAAATCTTGCTAACAAGGACTTACCCTGCCTGGTTTTGTAGCCCTCATAAAAAAATCTCAATACTGAGCCTCATGTTCATTTCTGTTGATGCTCTGGTCAATACATCTTGACACAAATCTATTCTATTTAAGAATACTCAGAGAAGTACCTGCAGCTCTGATGCAATAAATATATAGACTTTTGAAGGTATTACACCAGCATTCTGCCAGTTTTAGTCACATTTCTTTTATGGGTGTGTGTATTACTGCAAACATCAGTTTTTGTATTTTGCTTTTCACTTTACCACATATATGCCCCCCCTACAATTCTCCCTCCTTCACTACATTCAGTCCCACCACTGCCACTCTGACTAGGTTCATTGCATATTTGCCACTTCTGCTACTTACAATTGTGGGAATGGTAGCAAAGCTGCAGGAGTATGGTTCCTGAGTTCTCCTTCTCAATGTCACACAATAAGTTATTACATCAAAGGTTCTGGTGGAGAACTATTGATTGAGCATCATGTAGGTAAGCACTGGTTGGTTTACCAGATCATATGATCAGCTGACCCAGTTCTATACTCCATCATCTTCATCAGTGTATTGGCATAACTGCTGTGCTTCATATCCAGTTCCCCTTCTGTAATTTGCAGTATATCTTGGCATCCATGTTGCTAAAAGGATTTTATAGTCTTATCCTCCCCCTCAAGCACTTCTCATTCTGATAAGAACTGAACCAAATATACAGTTTTGCCTTAAATTCTGCCTTGTGTTGTTGGCCCACACCAGGCTCATTTGCTGTTGTACCTTGCCTTGCCTCCTTCACTATGGCTATTCAGAGCAGATGCTGCCAGTAGTACATGAGCTCCAACTCCTCCCAGTAGCTAGCCATTTCATTACTCTGTCTTTGAGAACTGTCATTGCCCTTCCAGCAATTTTCAGTGCTCATCTATTGTCATTATGGGAAATGTTCCAACACTGGTATCTGTTATTGAGCAACTTGAGATTCTTCTATGCATTAATAATACTGTATTTCAACCTGGGATGCTGATCTTGTTACACACAAAAGATGTTATATTGCCATCTGTACTTATTTATTGCATTCGTGCTGTATACTGTAGGTGATGAAATTTTTAAAAAGATTTAATTAATGAATTTCGCAACGGATGAAGGAATGGTAGATTGGAATTTGCTACCACCACAACCAATGGTGGCAGCGGCGTATCCATAGAAATCAGTCACTGGTTAGATAATTGTGATCTCCGAACCAGCATTGGGGAGATTAGAGTGTGCAAGGTTGGTGGTGAAGTGGTGACTGTTCTGGAGTGCATAGTATACATCCTGGACTTCAGGGGACCGCTTTAAGATTAACCCAGCCGTGCAGCACAGGGTGGCCTGAGTGGAGGTAGAGTCTTCGTGAGCGAACAGATCCAAGGTGGTCTCGCGGACTCCCACAAAGATGCGGTCGAAAGAAATGTTCTCAACACCGATCGAGGTATTGGTGTTGTAGTAGGCCTTGACGGTGGTGAAGAAGATGCGGTCATCGGCATCCTGAAGGGTGGTGTTCTCACAGAGATGAAAGTTGCTGAAGGAGGAGCCAGTAGTCTTCAACCCCAGCAGCCCTTCCAATCCGGACTTGATGCTCACGCTATCAGCGGCAACAGTGACCCAGGTCTCTCTGGTCTCACTGCCATTACGATAGAAAGAGTGAGGATGTGGCTCATTATTGACATTGATTCTGGTCCAACGTTGTTGAACAACGTGGGAGTTCTTGTCTGTTTGCCAAGCTCGTAAGCAGAACGCTCGATGGCCCGGATGTGGTTGGACTTTTTGGCAATAACGTAGCAAGTGTTCTTGACGGTATAAGTAGGGACAACCATGCTGTTTTCAGCCTTGGTGTAGACCACTTCTCAGTCACCCTCCAGAAGCACTTTGCAAGTAAGCTCGACAATGCCATTGTACTGGGCGGTGTGGCGGATAGCTTTGGTAACTCTGACCTTGGCCTTACCATAGGCTTGGCGCTTTATATCAACTGATGCGGACATTCTTCGAATCGCTCCCAAATGTTATTATCCGGCATCTAACGCGGTCTATATACAAGTGATGATAGCTCTTTTGCCACATTCCGACTTAACTCTGGGTTACATTCTTCTGGCCATATCCTCCGTACAATGCTAGTTCCTGACCTAAGCTTTGGCGAGTGTACACGGTCTGTTGTCACGAGAACACATCAGATTAGATTTGAGTTGAGATCGATGGCCAACTCCACCCTCACTCCTTCCTCCGTGATGGCGATGAGACCAGACGTGTCGAAACTACTGTCTCTTGTAGTGGCCAGGTGTCTATCGAGTCTCGCCTGAAGTCCACCGGCTCGGCCTTCACCAACTTCCACCGCTACGAGTACACCACCCTCCAGGATGTATATCTTCTCCACCATGCCAAGTGGACCTATAGCCCCGAGAAGTCCAAGATCCAGGAGATCCCATTCGATGATGTTGCCAACAGTGTTCGTGAGATCACCCTCAGCACCTTTGCCACAGACAACTCAGCCTCAGTGCAAGCCACCGTGGACCAGATGGGTGAGGTGTTGGGCCAGAATGTCAATATATAGGAGATCATCTATGCACTCCCCAACAAGCACTACCTCAGTGTCAACCTGAAGCCCTTCAACCTTCTCAATGAAGCCAAAGATATGAACATCTTCCAACCCATCAGCGACCCCTCTTGTTATATCACAACCACCATTGCGCGTCATATTTATATCAAACACTCATTCGCTTGATAAATTCTGCTTTACCGGACCATTAGACCTAGGCCTCGAATAAGTCGGTGCGCATCGGCCAATATGTGCTTTCATGCTTTGCACATCTCGCTAGTGCACCTGATTATGGTGCATGTAGACAATCAATCTCACGCATACACAGTATGGGCTTGTAGCATCAAATGAGTAGCCTACACAGTGTTTTATCTCATCAACTGGGTCAATCAGCCAAATAGCAAGCTTTTTCTAACAAGCATTATCATATATAAGAGAATTGCCTCCGGTTACCAGTATAATCTGGAGTCCTTTAGATGTCATAAATTGAATTTTGAATCAATAATCCGAAACTCTGTTGCAAGATTCTAGGGAGTGTTGAAAGTGATCTGGAAGAATTGCATGATACTCACTTGTTTTGAGTTCATTTTGTGCCACTAATGATAAGAATGCTTTAAGAAAAGTTGCCGGAAGCTGTGTGCAAAGTTTGGGGCTTTTGAACTTGTTTGGAAATATTGATAACTTCCAGGCCTTCACTAATTCTAATAATTGGCCAGTATTTTACAAGCTAAATCATAACTTCGCAATAGGCTTGGTAGAATCTTGTGTTGTATGAATGGTCTAGGTGTAAGCTGAATATCTACAACAAACTACTCCATGAGACACCAGAATGTCTATGTTTAGGTGAAGGTGAGCTGTAGTGCTGGCATCTTCAATTTCAGTTATACCTGGAAAAGGGTAGGATAGAAGCAAAACTACATGGGCTGCTATTTGTCAACTGGATGTTGTGTATACGCTGTCAGACAGAGAAAGGGTATAACAAAACTGGTAAGAGTACATTTGGGTACCATCAATACACTTCCAAACTTTTGCCACTGATGATAACATGTGCAGGATTCAAAAGATACAGGCATGCAAACCACATGCGAGTCGATTCAAGCCCCTGGCCTATCTTCTCCGAACAACTCATCGTACACAACGTATTCACCAAGTGCACAGGATTTAGCAATCTTGTTTATCCAATATACATTAAGAAAAGAAAGAGATGGGCAGCCTTGAATTTGCTACAAGTCCAACTTTACTACCCACAAGCTAGCTAGGTATGAGTTCGAACAAAATTAAGGTTTTGTTGGATACTTCGTATCGCATGTTTTGAACACAGTGTTTGGATGCCTGGATGATCAGCAATAATAATAAACATCGTATTTCCTGCATTGGGTGAACGCTTCCGATAGCTGCCACAAATCAGTGATGCAACCCAAACTCCGATTTCCTTCGTAGCAATGGTTTTGGAATTCTTGGGCGCCATCAATGCGGCCGTTCATTGGATAGAGAAGCTTGCATGGTATTGCGAATTTGTATTAATTGCTCCACTAAACCGGATGGATATCTACCCAATGGCGACCGGTGCCGCGAATACAGCGGAGAAGTCGGTGGTACGATTCAAATTGGAATTTATTAAAATGAGATCAATTATCTTGAAGGTGTGCGTGCTAATATTATAGTGATTCGATATATTACAAGTTCATTGGTTTGCTCTGTGATCCCAATCGCCGTTCAGTGCGATTTACAGGTTTTGCTTTTTACAAAGCTCTGCATAGACGCCACCCAAGGTTAGCAACTCACGGTGTTTACCGGACTCAACAATGTTGCCCCCTTTGACAACCAAAATCAAGTCGGCATCCTGGATGGTGCTGAGTCGATGAGCAATCACAATTGTGGTACGTCCAGAACGGGCCTGGTCCAATGCCTCTTGGACCAGCTTCTCGGACTCCGAGTCCAAAGCAGAGGTGGCCTCATCCAGCAGCAGGATCTTGGGGTTACGGATCAAAGCACGAGCAATTGCGATGCGCTGCTTCTGGCCACCGGACAATTGGGATCCCTTGTCACCAACCGAGGTATCATAGCCGTCAGGAAGGGACATGACGAAGTTGTGAATGTTGGACAGCTTGGCGGCTGCCTCGACTTGTTCCTGCGTTCCTTCGCCTTCGGGTAGACCGTAAAGGATGTTTTCACGGATCGAGAAATCGAACAAGACGGGCTCTTGACCAACAAGCGCCATATGCGAGCGAATGTTGTTCAGTTGGAGATCCTTGATGTTGTAGTCCTCCACGTAGGCCCGCCCCTCGAGGGTGTCGTACCAACGCTCCATCAGTGCGATAATGGTCGACTTGCCGCATCCAGATGGACCAACGAGCGCCACGGTCTGTGATGGGCGGATGGCAACATCAACCTTGTTGAAGACCTGGATATCGGGTCGGGTAGGATAGGCGAAGTCGACCTTTTCCAATCCCATGGTCCCGGTCACCTTGTTGATGATGGCGCCATCCCTGTTGGCATCGATCTCCGTCTCCTTGTCCAAAAGCTCGTAGATGTTGATGGCAGATTGCTTGCCCTTGGCAAACTTGGGCAATTCGGCGGTGATGTGGCCGAGCGACATGGCCATGAAGACGATCCCGAACATGCATTTGAACATGGCATCCCAGCCGATAATGTAGTTTTCGACCAGACGATAGCCAGCATAGAAACCAATAGAGTACGACCAGATGGCAACCGCCTGGGAAACGGCAAAGCCGATCGAGGCGAATAGTGCCTTGTTGATGGCATACTTGTGGGGCTCCTTGGTGACCTCGAAATACCGTTCTTCGAACATGTCCTCCTTCGCCAAAGACGCAACGGTCCGAATATTGGCAATGGCTTCGCCGGCAACCTGGCCCGATTTCTCATAGGCCTTGCGGGTTTTTTCTCCGAAACCAGTCAATGCAGCCAATTCGAGGTACTGAGCAAATCCAATGATGGGTACCGCGGCAAGAATGATAAGAGTCAACTGCCAGGTGGCGGCAAACGCAAAGCCAAGCCCACAGGCAATGGTGGCCAGGGAGGAGACGGTTGTCAAGATAACCTGGGAGACCATGTCGTACATTTGCTGTGCGTCTGTGGCGAGGCGGGAGGCAAGCGCGCCGGTGCTGTTTTCTGGTTTGTCAAAGAAGCCCATCTCCTGCGACAGGATGGCGCGATAGGAGATGGAACGCATACGGCGAGTCATGCGCTCACCAACAATCATGAATGTTGCCATTCCGCCGCAAAACCCGATGAACCCAGCAACGGCCAGGGCCACGAAATAAAGAGAGAATCGGCGAATATTCCCGGTAAAATCGTAGTCGGGCTGTTGTGATCTTGTGAGGGCGTCAAGTGCCTTAGCAAACACCTGGGAAAAGGTTGGGAAAAGAGCGCCCTGGAGCATGGCAAAGACGCAGCCGAGAATACAAATGGAGTAATCCGGACGCATATAAACAAGCGTACGACTAATGGGGGCTTTTTGTTTCTTTAATTTGCGGGCGGCTTCCTTCTTGCGACGGGCCTCGGACATCTCATTATCCTCAGGGATGTCCAAGACGGTGGGGCCAGGATGGTCCAAAGTGTGCGAGGACTTGAGGCGAAGAATTGATCCCTGGGTGCTCTTGCGTTCAAGCTGTGTACAGTCATCGGCAATGGTGGTCTGGGGTGAGGTTTCGACAGCGAGAGTCTTGAGTTGCTGCTTGGCAACCAACTCGGCATACGTTCCATTCAGAGCCATCAGCGATTCATGCGTACCGGATTCCAAAACAACCCCGCGATCCATGACATAAATCAGATCGGCATTGATAATGGTTGAAAGGCGGTGAGCAATCACAATGGTGGAACGTCCGTTGGCGGCGTTATCCAAGGCCGCTTGCACAATGCGCTCCGATTCAGTATCCAGAGCAGAAGTGGCCTCATCAAGAAGCAAAACACGTGGGTTCTTGATCAAAGCACGGGCAATGGCAATGCGCTGCTTTTGGCCTCCAGACAAAAGCGCTCCCTTCTCACCAACCATTGTGTTGTATTTGTTAGGGAGGTTGGAAATGAAATCATGAGCATTTGCCAAGCGACAGGCAGTCTCGATCTCCTTGTCCGTGGGGATGGTCTGGCCCTTTCTGGCGCCATAGAGAATGTTCTGCTTGACAGTTGCGTTGAAAAGCACCGGTTCCTGTGAGACAAGGCCGATGGTGTTGCGGAGATGAGCAACATTGTAATCCTTGATCTCAATCCCATCCAAAGTGATGGAACCTGACAAAGGGTCGTAGAAACGCTCCAAGAGACCGACGATTGTGGACTTTCCGGATCCAGAATGGCCAACCAAGGCGACCGTTTGACCGGGCTTGACTTCGATTGACATCTTTTTCAAAATAGGAACATCGGGCCGAGATGGGTACGCGAAATCGATGTCTTTCAAGACAATGTGACCCTGGATATTTTCCGGCTTTTCACCGTTGGGGTTGGAGGAATCGATGGAGGGTACACGATCAATCGTTTCGAAGATGGTGTAGGCAGCAGCCTGGGCCTTCGCCAAAACACCGATATTGGGGCCAACGTTGCCAATGGAGAAGGCACCGATGATAGTACCGAACAGAACAGTCAATACTGCACCGCTATCCATTTTACCATCCTTGACCTGCTGGCCACCATACCAGAAAGCTAGGGCATAGGCACAGAACAAGACAAACATGAAAGAGCCCATGCCAGCGCCGGTGACAAACGACTTTTTCACGCCGGATTTGTACGCGTCGGCGAGAACCTCATCGAAGCGCTTGATTTCCCGATTCTGACCATTGAAAGCGACCACGGTGCGGATAGAGCTTATAGCTTGCTCAGCCATACCACCTGCTTTGGCATAAGAGTCTTGACCATCTGAGGATGATTCCATGGTGTATTTGGCCATCATAGCGCCGCAGACTAAAGAAAACAAACGTTAGAGCATTACTGGGTACAATAGAAATCAACCAACTTACATCCCATAACGGGAACTGCTGTTAACAGCACAAGAGTCATTCTCCAGCCAGCAAGGAAGGCAATGACAAACCCGGCAATAAAAGTTGACAAAGACATGATGCACATGCCGACCTTGTCGGCCATACCGTCAAAGATCAATTGGGTGTCGGCGTTGAGGCGGGAATTGAGTGATTCGCTTTTCTTGCCAGTATCGTGCCAAGAGATGTCTTGGCGTAGGATGGCATGTAAATACTTTTGCCGGATACGCTTGGTTTGATTTTCCGCAGCCAGGGTGAAGAAACACATCTGCCCGTAGGCAGCAACAAAAATGGCGGCCCCGACAATGGTAAACTTGATAACAATGTCGCGAATCTGGGCTACTTGGTGCGGGATCATGGCGGGGTCAGCTGGTCCAGTAATGGAAGAGATAACGTCGCCCATTAGCTGGGCGACCAAGGGTTGGCCAATACCACAGCCAAGCGCGCATATGGTACCGAGACTATGAATAAAAGGAGATGGTTACAAAAGAGGCATTACAAGGTGATAACTCTAACAGAGGCGGACACGCTTTGGTTAGCTGCCGAGATTGTTAAAACGTACATAATACATGTGTAGTCCCAAGAGTCGGCAAAGCGATAAAGTTGATAGTATGAAACTTTAGGGCCGAGTTCTTCGTCCTTCTTTTTATTCTTCTTGTTCTTCTTCTTGTCCTTCTTGGATTTCTTCTTGTTGGGCTTCTCAGCATCAGGATCATCTAGACTGAGTGCATGTTCAATTTTTTCCATATTCCCGGTCTTTTCGTCAATCGGGACTGTAGTAGCAGGGTTAGTTTTGGAGCTGTCTAAAGTGATCTCAGGAAGCTCTTCCTTCGACATGCTTGGCGAAGTATCCGATATATGTGAAAGGGGTCAGGCAAAAAGAGTCGAGGGTATACGCAAGGAAAACGTATGGTCTGTCAAGGAAAACGTAAGGTGCTTGAACTGGAAGAGAGGAGGGACCGACTTTTTATAAAAAGCGGGCGGGTCTCTTGTTTGCTCCAAGTTGGTCTCGAGCCTAGTGTTAATTAACTAACTCATTGGAAAACGATCGCTGCTGCTTTCCAATCTTAATCTGGTAACACCTGAGTTTTATTTGGGGTTAGCCTTATGGCTTAGGTATTGTTTTTTACTCATGCCGTTTTGGGTATATCTACCCTTACCGCAGCACCCTGATTTCACCCAAATTGCGGACGACCAAAAGAGGACTTGATGATGTCCTTTGAGCCTTAGGTTTGTCTGGGAGACTTACCGAGGCATACTTGAGGCTGTCTTAGAAGCTTACTGACGCTGGACAGGCACCTCGTTGAAGCCAACCAGAGGTTCTTTCGTATAATGCCCATTGCCAATACCATTCTTGACAGCACGAACTTTAATTCAACTGTATTTCAGAGCCAACCAATCCCCATCGGAATAGCTGCCATGATTCTCCTTATTTTAGTTAAAGCGAATCCGGAATTAACAGACAGGCCAATGATGTGTCATCTCCCAAAACTCTATTGTTTTTGCTCGGAATGTTGTTATGAACACGCTTTCTTCCGCAGATGGCGCACGATACTTACGGCCATCAGATGATTGTATCACCGTAATTGAAAAAACCTCCTCACTATAGTGGAGTGCGAATGGGATTTTGGATCTGACTAGGTCTTGATACTGCGGTGCATCAGTTCCCAGTGCCTATCTCTGAATGCAAAACCCTTATACAACCCAACACGTATGTCAATATGGTGTGTTCCGACTTTATTGAGCTAAGTCGACTTCGAGTGGTACAGAATGTTATGTACAAGTTGTTTACTTCTTCTAGTTCTCCAAACCACTTTCGTGGTATTTTGTGACCCGTAACTTGGAATACTTTCACCAAAATGTCTGGTAGCCAGTGCATGAAAATTTGTCAGGTCAGGAAGAGTTGCACACACACTTATGGGTCACTGCTATACATATTTGACATGTCCATTTTTAAAGTATACATAGCACCTTTTCACTCGATACAACATTAATTAAGGCTGCAAATATTGTGACTCAGTACTCAAATTATGCTGTCACTTTAGATTTTACAAGACATTTTAATCTTCAGCCAACTTAGGATATACTTGATGTACATGGCCGTGCTACTGACCCACCTATGTCTACTAAACGCTTACCATTTGCATAGTTGCATCAATGTATACTTGGGCCATTACTGGCAAATACGGCTGAACATATGCCATTTCATATATAAGCTGCATTTATATTTT
The DNA here is from genome assembly GCA_002104905.1 of Basidiobolus meristosporus CBS 931.73. Lineage (NCBI taxonomy): Eukaryota > Fungi > Basidiobolomycota > Basidiobolomycetes > Basidiobolales > Basidiobolaceae > Basidiobolus > Basidiobolus meristosporus. Next base: position 131,836 of record MCFE01000121.1, on the reverse strand, counting down.
GCAAGGTCCTGGCAGAACTTACGCCAATAGTATGCCAAAGAGGTGCCTAAGGGATATTTTCTGCACTTGGGGCATGTTGAGCAACTTGGACAAATAGTTTACTCTGGATCCCTGATGTTTTTAAGAGTATTAAAAGTAAATACCAACCAAAAAAATGGGTGCAGAAATAGATGAAGTCATATTCCAGGATCTAAGTGACAGGGCTGACATCAATATTTTGGTACAATTCTGAGATGCCTGGCACAGGATCCTAAATTTCAGCTGATTTTGCTGAATGCAGCATATACAACTTGTTGTAAGAGTTTTGGAGATATTGGAAGTGACTGGAAGAACAAGTAGATTATGAGGTTTTCCCTTAATAACTTATTGAGTGTAAAAGTAGTATCCATACTTTCACATGATATTGGCAGAGCATGTTGTAAGAGCTTTGAAGATATTGGAAATGATTGGGAGATCAAGTAATTTTTGTGGCTCACACTTGATAATTTATTGAACATAAAAGTAGCGATTATATGCCTACATAACCTTGGCAAGAAAAACCCATAGAATATGCTTAGGAAGGTCCTAAGAGACTGTGTGCAGAGTTTGGGGCTGTTTGGATAACTTATCAAATTTTCATGCTCTGGGTACCTGATGTTTTAGTGAAAATATTACAAGTATATTCCAACAAAGAATTTGGTCAGTATTCTCCGAGATTTGTAGGTGATGATTTAAGTCTCTAGGTTAGGTGAATATAAAGGTGAAATTACAAATTCCCACTACACTCCAATGCAACTGAATACTCTTATTGGCTAATCCCAAATGTGACATAAGGTATTCAAGTTTGTCCCTAGATAATGATTTGGTAAGTATTTCTGCAATCATTTCATCTTTGGGACAGTAAACTAAGTCAACCAAGTTAATCTCAATAGCTTCATGTGTGAAATGGTAACTAATATCAATGTGCTTAGCTGCAGCATGAGAGTTAGACTTCTACTTACTTTTTACACATCCTTTATTTGTTGTAAGAGTCTTGGAGATATTGGAAGTGATTTGGAGAACAAGTAGATTATGTGGCTTTCATTTAATGATTTATTGAATGTAAAAGTAATATTTATACTTTTACATGGTCTTGGCATAGCTAGCACATAGAATAGGTTCAGAAAGATCCCAAAAACATATGTGCAAAGTTTGGGGCTGTTTGGACAACTTCGAGAATTTTCATGTTCTGGGTACCTGATATTTTGGTGAAAATATTCAAAGTGACTAAGTTAGGTGAATATTTAGGTGCAATTACAAATTTTTACAACAGACCAAACAGTCCCAAACATTGCACACATGTACTTGGGATCTTCTGTAACATGTTCTTCGTCATGTAAACATACTGGCAAAGAAGCCATACATGCTGAGGGCCTTGCTAGATTACACAATCCTGATATCTCGATTTATGAGGCGAATTTCGACCATAAAAACCTCAGAAGTATCTAGATGCCACAGATACGTCCTGCAGTGCCTAGCTCTCAGTGGTCAATGGAATCGTCACATTTACTCTGTAACGTTGTTTCACATGCGTCTCCCAGATCCGCCACTATAAAAGCGCAAGGATATATCGAGTTCTGGCATAGCTTTCCCTTCTCCTCTAGCTTCCTCCCAGTTGACCAACCCATCATGCGTTGCCTTTACTCTTTGATCACATTGGTTGCAGCTATCCAGCTTGTGAGAGGCGATGAATGGGTGGAGACGCCTGGTAGCTGGGAGTACTATGAAGAGAGCCAAGGCTCCGAGGGAGGCTACGGTAATGGGAAGAATCAAGGCTGGGAGGAGAACCAGGACTATGGTGAGAAGAAATGCTATGCTCCTGCAACTCAGGCTCCATTCAACAACAAGGCAGTGACCTTCAATGAGAAATATGATCCAGCGAACTACGACACCGTGGTCAGGGGTCCTGGATACACGGCACAGTCCTTGACCAAGGCTGGCTGGGGCCCCGGAAAGGAGGTCAGGGTCGCTGGTTACAAGTTCATGCTGCCTCAGTGGGCCAAGGGAAAGAATGATAATTGGATTGAGCGAGGCCAGAAAGTGAAGGTCACCTCGGTGCCTGGAGCTACTCAGCTCGGCTTCCTCTTGTCCAGCGACATGGGTAACTTCCGTGGTAAGTTCACCATCGTCTATACAGACTGCAGCAGGCAGGTGGAGCAGATCGGCTCCTCGGACTGGAAATGGAAGATCGAGCTGGCTCCAGGTACCAAGATTGCTGTCAATGGATTGGCCGCAAGCAACGGCGGGGATGTTCGCATCTACATCGCTGAAGCGACCCTCGATCCAAGCAAAGAGATTGCTTATTTGGAGTTCCCTACGGCCAAAGAGATCTACGACGTCCACCCGTACACAAAGGGAGTCAAGGGTCACATTCATGTGTTTGCTCTGTCAACCAAGAAGGTGGGGTACTGAAAGTAGGAAATGTAGATGTAAGCCAATAAACCATACAATTGGTAGTAACTCTGTTGTGAGCCATTTTACTCGAACGTTGTCAATTATGCACTGTAGATCCCATGTCAATTGAGGATCAGTGTAATCCACAAAGCAAATGGCTGTGTGAAATCTGGCCAGAATATTTAGTCACGGCCAGGATCGCAGGATATTCTAGAAATTTCTTGTTAATCTTTTCTGTTTTTCGAGAAGGTAGGTACGCTCAGCTAGAAGAAAGTCATGATAAAACGGGTCACCCATTTACTCCCAGTACGCAAACCCACCCCATTGAATCTGTTCCGTAGAGTCCCTTTCTCTACTACCCAACGACCACTCAACAAACCTGTAGATCAAAACATGGACGAGCATTCTGAGAAGCCAACCTTGGGTTTGCCTGCACCTGATCCCAACAACCCAGTCGAAGGAGGCACCACTTTTAGACTTGATGAGCTCGGCCCAGTCGGTAAGTAGTTCTGCTTACTCCATGTGCGTTCCCATCAAATTAACCAGACCACCCCTAGTTGTGAACGAAGATGGCAGCATCAGCCGCATCGACAACTGGAAGGAAATGACCGAGATAGAGCGAAAGAACGTTTATCGCATTTTGTTGAAACGCAACAAAGAACGCCTGGAGAGACTTAAGGCCCAGGAGAACAATCAATAAACCAGACAACGTGGAAGGACGAAAATTTTGCTTTTATTCATTAAATACGGGATATTAATGGCTCGTGGAAATGGCTTGCATGAACGGTGAGTTTGGTATAGACAAGGTTAGATGGTTAGTGCGCAGGCGAGTATGGCCGCTGCTGCTATTCCTCCCATGCGAGCAGCATTGCTAATGGCATCGGATGTGCCGTCAGCGGGGGTAGATGTTGCCTCACCACCCGAGGCAGTTGCGGTGGGGGTTGTGGTGTAAGAGGCAGTGTAGAGGGGGGTAGCCTCTACATCGGGAACCTCTAGATATGAGGGAGGGGCCTTCTCGGTTTCGCATTGGAAGTTTGTGGAGCAGTCGGAATAACATTGATTGCGGGATGCGTCAGGCGCGGAATTGCACTTGTCCTGGCAATTGGTACGCTTGGCTTTACACTCCTCGGCAACAATGGGCCAGTTGTACTCGCGGAAGTCGGGGACCTTGGACAAACAGCCGCATCCCCAGCCCATCGTTTTGACGTTGCAGAAGTTTTTGGGGGCCTCGGTTGGGCCACCACAGTTGTTGGAGCAGTAGGCAGTCTGTCTGGTGCAAATGCTCTCCCGGGTGGCCTCGGGAAGGTCAAGGATCGACCATTCGGCCATAACCGAGATGGAACACAAGCTGGCAATCGGGAGGAAGGAGAGGAGTTTCATGATGGATGATGGTTGATGGTTGAAGGGAGGGAAGGTGGAGTATGGCTTTTTATCAGGGCCGCTCGCGAGAAAGATGATCAATTCATTGGGTGTGGCCAGTCTTCCAAGAAATCCTTTGCCATATTGGAATTAATTAAGGTTTGATGTAAGCATAATCAGATGTCAAAGCCAATGGTTGAGCTAAATGCAGCGTATAGCTATCTATCCATTTCCAGCTATGTTCAATTTAATTAAAACCTGTTAAAATATTATTACATTGACTCTTGGGAAGGCGCCTCTATGTCTTTAAAGAAGTTGGGAGGGGGAACAGCGCTCAACTGAAATTCTGGAAAACCTGGAGGCGTCCTTGCTTGCCGATGCTGGAGGCCCAGAAGAACCCGGCAAGGTCCTCGCGTACGTTGTCCCGAACGCTGTTGACTCGCGGTTTGGCTTGGGGAGAGGCGGGGGAATACGAGCCATCTAGTATTATGTTGCGAGTGGGCTTGATCGAATGCAGGTCCATCCCATCCACGAATGCTGCTCTCGCGTGAAGATGCTCTCTGCTGTCGGCGGGCTTCTGGATCGGCATCATTGAGGGGCTGGGCCTGGCTGACTTGTGTTGTATGTTCCATTGGGCTGTTGACGACTCAACCGCGGTGTGAATAAAGCAGCAGCGTTTGCCATATGGACAGCTACCCTGCTCCCAGTACGTGCGGCAGATCTGCGTCTTGTATTTCGGGTGTCGGGGGACGTCGCGAAGCTGAGCCACCCCATGCGCGAACTGGCACTTCTCGCTGTAGCGACAGGTCCCCGACTCCTCGTACGAACGGCAGAGCTCGGTCTTGTACAGAAGTAGGTTCTTGACATTGGCGGTGCTAGAGGGGGCGCTGGGGACATGGGGGCCGAACTCGGGCATTGAGAAAGTGCAGGAATTCTCCCTCGACAGAGCACGATGACTCATTGGCGGTGAGTCGGTCGAGTTGGAAGAAAATGAACTTTGCCGAGAAGGGGCGCGTGGCTGGTCGCTCCAAAGGTCTCTAGGGGTCGAGCTGAAGAGGGAGTAGTGGTTCTCACAGCGCTCCGTCGAGGCTAGGACCGAGGAATCGAACATGTTTTGGAAGAGCATTGTCTGTGAGGAAATATGCACGCTGGATCGGGTTCAGAAGAGGGATTTCACAAACAACGCAATGCCCAATGGATAGAAACACTGGTGGACCAGTGAGCTGGAAAGTGACGAGGGCGGACGATTTATACCCGGACGGGATCGGTGAGGCTCATCTGTTACTTGGGTGTTTCTAGCTTGGAAACCCGCACTTATTGAATTGGCTATTTCAGCGTGAGGACATTTCGAAACATGCAGCAACATTGCTTCGTTGATATTGTCGGATCCGCTATGTCAGTAGTGATTGTCTGACCGTGATCCACAATTTACGACGCACTGCTTTGTCACTCCCTTGGATCTCCAGATTGGTGCGCGTTTATTTCCGATCTAATCTTGCTATCAAACGTAGGGTTCGGGGGTGGCCATTGGATGTACACTGATCAACGATCCTCTTTATTCATTGACGATAATGATCCTCTTTCTGAATAGTCATATACAGTCAATCTTTCTAGCGAGATCTCATTGGCATTTCATTGGGGGGTTTTCTACGAGCCGGTGCTATAGTAAACGAAGATAGGCCACAGACGACTGCTCTCTAATGATCCTCGTCCATCTCCATGTCTGGCGATTCGTCGTCGTCCACGTCTACCGGGTGCTTTAGCGCATCCCCCATGTGGTAGTGCTGCGCCCTCATCTTCAAGAAGCGCTCATGCTTCTCTTTGGCTAAATCCAACATGTCAGTGGGATGGTGGGCGACAAGGCCAATCATCCGTGCGTACCTTCTTCATCCAGCTCTTCCTCTTCGTCCTCCGACCAATCGTTCTCTTCGACAACATGGGCTCCTCTGGAGGGAGATTCAATATCCAGCGGCGGTATGGTGGCAGAGCCACTCAGGCTCATGTCAGGTATGCCTGTAGGTAGAATTGCTTGAGCAAACAAGAGATTTCGCAGTAACAGGGACCCCACCGTAGGGAAACTTACTGTCCAGGTCGGACAAGACGATGTCGTTTTCATGATCGTAGCGGACGTAGGGGGTTTTGGGCTCGTCGATTTTCATGGTGGAGTCTTTTTGTGCTTCAGTGAGCAGCAGGTTGTCCTCGTCCCATTTCAATCTGTGGACACGGGTTTAGAAAAGTGGACGTGGTGCTGGCACGGAGGGCTTTGAAGTAAAGGGAGTCGACTGCTTACTTGTGGGGTCGTTCGGAGCTGCCCTCCGGATTGAGGGGGTTCTTCAAGATTCCTCTGGGCTTGGGCTTTGCGGAAGTGCTCGAATCCATGGTACACCAGTTGACGCTGCGAAATCGACACCTATATGTATACAATTCGGGAAACAAATATATCCACGTAATACAGAAACACCCGCGAGCAAATTTTAATTTAACGAATAAGCAATCTCGAGCAATTCTGGCTCCGTATTCAACGTGCATTTCACCATTTAAACATCTATATTTTCGATCACCTCGGCCTCGTGCTCTAATCAGAATAGTTTATATACAAATGAAGTAGTAGTTGGTGTAGTGGTCAATATACAGATTCAGCCGCGATTAGTAGGTACAAGCTATGGTAGAAAGGGTTTGGGGGCTGCTTAGTAGTATTCGTATTCGTAGGAGCTGGCGGGTGACGCCGAGAGGGATCGGTGATATCTAATCAATTGCAGGGTTGAGGTGTAGGTGTTGATATCAGTGCCTTGGAAATCAGCTGGGGATGCGGTAAGGAACGGGTGATTGAGTGCGTCTGCCGCCGAGATCCGTAGATTTGGATTTGGATTCAGCATTCTTTGCAGTAGATTGACTGCTTCGTAGACAATGGCTGGCCGGATATTGTAGCACCGCTCCTGATCAAACGCCTCTAGCGAATTGATCAGTGTGGAGAGTGAGTGGGTATCCATTTCGCAACGACACCCAAGGTAATTGAGGTAGCAGTCTGGGACATAAGGCTCCAACAGAGAGCCAAGGATGATTCCAGCGCTGTATATGTCTACACAAGTCCCAACAGCATTGCCGGTGTATACCTCAGGCGCAATGTAACCTAGATCCAACAGTATTGGGTTAAATCTCGAACCCCAGTGCTCAATGCAATTGCAGGCTACCTGGAGTACCGCATGGCGAAATAGGCTCCTCTGAGCAATGCTTCGACAGCCCAAAGTCAATCAGCACCAGGTGGTTGTCGTCGTTGCACATGATATTGTTGGGATTAATGTCCAAGTGGGCAATCCCCTTCGAGTGCAGATGGGCCAATGCCTGAAAGAGACCCATGGTGAGCCAACCTCGTCGCGTTGTCACCGAACCATACAAGCGCCTACCTTCATCAGGTCTCGAATCATGACCGCTACTCCGCTGAGGTCCTTGTTGAGCATGTCGATCTTTTTCAGCAGAGGCATGACCAGGACAGTCCTGCCTTCATCATCCATGAGCTTCTCCTCCAGCTGAAGGATGTTTGGATGGTAGCCAGTCGCGTTGATCACAGAGACCTCGCGCTCAGCCAGCTCCCTTTCTGGGATGGTCTTGAATACGATCGGGGCAAGATCGGACAGTCGAATACCGAATTCAATGATCGAGAGCTCACTCTGAGATGGTTCAAGAAAACAAACAAAGGTTATATACGGATCGACAACACCCAGAACATCCGAGGGAAGGGGAGCGTGGAGAGGAATGGGGAAGAGAGGGGGATGAGGCGGGGTTCTATCAAGCACATACCGAGTCCTTGCGAGAGGATCTGTCGACGAGGTACTTGTCGTTGACGGTAGATAATGGTTCCAGGTGCTCACACTCACAGGACAGTTTGGTTGGCGTGATAGCGATGGAGTCCTTTTTCGTAATTGAATCACACATCATCATAGGAGTGGAAGAGTGGTGGTTGTCAATGGTCGTTTGGTGTTTCGCGAGAAAGTCAATAAAATAACCAAATACAGAACTCGTGGGATCGGCCATTTATATAGGTGGACGGAGCATCTCCTGAGCCCTCTCACTCGCCCTCTCCCTCTCCCTCGCCCCACATGCTAAGAGGAGAGCAACGGAGTAGAAACCATATAATACCAGGCGATTCATTTATTATTCATCAGTTTTAGCCGACATGCTCGCTCCCATCGCATCCCCGATTGGCTGTGAGTCAGATAATAGGGAAGCAGTGAGCAAATAAGTGAGTAAATAATCCATCGTTTAGGAAAATTCGCTGCACATTCGATTGTAATGTAACAAACCCTTATCTCGAACAGATACGAAAAATTTTCGTTCCCCTTCCTCCACAATCCTGCTTGGCTCAACGATCTTCACATACGAATTTCGCTTGCTACTCGTTAAGGTCGATGTTTCAGTTGCTATCGCTTGGTTTCACTCCAATGTAAACACCCATCTAGATCACGGTCTGCTTGGGTCGAGCTTGGGTACCAACAAACTGCAGGCAGATGGAGTCGCGATAGTGCTTAATACCTCGCCCAATATTTGTGTCGCCAATGAATCCGAAGCTGCGCATTATCTTGGAATCTCATATTGAGTCAATGTTAGTCGCATGTGCCACCACTTAATCACTCTGTCTTAACTAACCCCCCCCCCCAATTAACCCGATCTGTAACATCGTTTGGAGTGCAGATATGCTTTATTTATAGCCCACGCTTGCCTTTTTTCGTCCACCGCCTGCAGTGATGCATTCGAAACTTCCACTGGCGTTGGGCTTATTAAGCTTACTTTCCGTCAATCATGCGCTTCCCTATTCAGACCGATCAGTTGACTTGAGCGTGTCCAAGATATCCACTGGGTTGGCAAGGCATGAATGTGACCTTGGAGGATGTGAGGATGATGGCTATCACAACCATAGTGAAGATGGTGGTAAGGATAGTGAGGATGATAGTGAGGATAGTCAGGACAGTGAAGATGATGCGGGTAGTGAGGACAGTGAAGATGATGCGGATAGTGAGGATGATGGCGAAGATAGCGAGGGCGACAGCGGCTCAGATGCTGATGACAGCTCTGATGATGGAGAGTGCGATCACGATGAGGATCAGGATAACGGTGGGAGTGAGGAAGGTCAATGGGATGATGGACTTGAGACGGGCTTGTAGAAAGGTAGGCTGAAGGGCTATGTATTTTGTGACGTTGACAGTCACACAGATCTTTCCTTTTCTTATCCATCTGGCAGTAGCAGTGTTGACATGGTAAATGGATCCATCGGGCAGTAACAATGTTGACACGCTAAATGAATCGGCCAACAATAAACTTGGGTAATTCATATGGCAAATCAATCAACATGAAGGCAACATCGATTCTGAATCCTGAAAAAAATCCTCGAAAAAGAAAAAATTGGAAATTGAAAACACATCCAGATTCCTTGGCCACACACAGTCTTCTCAATTTCACGTATGCCTAAGCCGGCGAAAAAGAAACTCAAGGCTGCCTTGGGCAGATTCATCGACAAAAAGGCCCAGACCGACAAGTTGCTCAAACATGAGAACCTGGAGAGCAAGAGAAAAGAGAAGCCCAAGAAAAGCGTCAACATACAAGCTGTGCCATTCCCGTTCTCGATTGAGGACACTATCCTACTGATTGGTGAGGGAAATTTCAGCTTCGCCCGTGCTCTTGGGAATCTTCTTGGTACTGGCAGCAGCATCATTGCGACATGCTTGGATTCGGAGGAGGTCTTGAAGACCAAATACGACGATGCTGAAAAGTTGATGGCAGAGTTCAAGGAGGCAGGGGGGGTTGTTCTGTTCGAGGTGGATGGGACCAAGTTGGATAAATTGAAGGAAATCAAAGGCAAGAGGTTCACAAGAATCGTATTCAATTTCCCTCACGCTGGTAAGTGGCCTCTTTCCATGGCTTATCTCTAGAGAGAATGTTGGATTGGCTTCTAAGACGGTTACTCTAGGTGCGGGCATTAAGGACCAGGATCGAAACATCCGAGTCAACCAGGTTTTGATGCGCGATTTCTTTGCCTCCGCCGTTGGATACCTGACTTCGCGTCAAAGCGGAGACCCAGTCGATGGAGAAATTCATGTGGCGCTAAAGACAGGAAAGCCGTACGATCTATGGAATCTCAAGGAGCTGGCCAAATCAAGCCGCCTAATCACAAAGACCAGCTTCCCCTTCTTGCCGGAGAAATATCCGGGCTATGAGCATCGCCGCACGCTGGGATTCAAAGAGGGCCTCTCCGTGGGCGACAACGAGGAGATCACCAGCAAGAACCCCAGAACGTATGTGTTCAGCTTCCCCCCACCCGACGAAGAGGATGTCAAGAAGAAAAAGCGATCAGCCGAACTTGCTGATGAAAACAACGATAATAATATTAGGAAAAGTTATCGCCGGCGTTAATATATCAACCATAGAGATTTGTACATGTTTTTATCTTGAATAAACAGTTGGGGTCACCATGAGGTAGCACTGCATGGAGCAATATACTGCGTTTGGTAACTATTCTGCTTCACGAGCAACACTGCATCGTATGGTTAAAGTGATTTAATCAAACGGAGCCACGCATTAAAATATTACAGATTATACACAGAATAGCAGCAAAAGCCTCGATGGGTTTGTGTGGCAGTGAAGTCTATTGGAAGTGTCTATGGTTTGTCCAGGCCACTGAACTGACTTTGGTCTTCAATTAATATCGTTTCAAAAATGTCGCTGGCCTTGTCGGAGCTGCAGATGCTAGTGTGGATTTCGTGAAAAGTGGTCCAGAAATTCTCGTCCTTGGTTGGATCCGTCATGTACCCGTGCTTGATGGCAATCTGACGCTAATAGCCTGTGTTAGTTACGGTCGATGACATCCTGTCCCAGTCCAACTTACCATCAACGCGGCTTTTCTCAGCTGCTCCTCGGTAATGGGCACATCGGAGAATATGAACTCCGCAAGCGCCTTGGTAGTGCAATTTCAGATATTTCTTGTACTCTTTCAAGCCAAGGACCTTCTTCCTAGCGTTGCCGCGGTTCTCGTTCAGTTTCAACTGGAAGTGGGTGACCAGCTCTTTCTGAAAGCGGGTGTTGTTGGTTGGTGCTAGTTCCTGACCAGAAAAGATCCCCGATTGAAGTATCTCCCTCTACAGTTGCGATGCAAATATGAGCACCATTGCTCTGCGTATACTACAAGTCAACAAACATATGCATCCAACACACCTTGATGGACGCCTCGCTTTTCAGATAAACTGGCGTTTTTAAACGAGAGAACCATATCTTGATCCATTTGGTGAAATCATTCTGCAAAACAAGTTCGAGGTGAGAACGGGCTCCCCAGTTGCGACTAAGCCGGAAAGCTTACCTTTCTGGGGTGGAATTCCAGGTTAATCGAGGGGTTAGAGGGTTGTGTGCTTTGGACGGTTACGACTTTGGTCTGGCTCATATCGCGTAATGCGGCGTAGATTGCATTGAGCTTCTGATCTATGGGGAGCTAAATCGCGAAAATGAAACGTAAGCGACGTTGCAGCTGGGAAAGATATTTGTAGGCGTACTTGAACAAATTCCTCTTGGGGTACGAAGCGGAAGCTGGTGGGGCTGGTGGGAGAACCAGTATCCTTGCGGGATTGCTTGGTGGACAGAGAGTTTAGGAAGCTGTGAGTTAAATCAGGCTTGCGTTTCAAACTATTCGAGGCGGATGCAACAGCCAGCTGCTGCACTTGAGCCAAAGTACTGGCTGGGCTTGCCAAACCGAACATGAAGTTGTCAATGAGGCTACTGTCTGTAGGCTCCGCAGAGCTGCTACTCGATTCCAGCTCGTTAGCAGCGGAGGTTGTTTGCACATGAGAATTCATTTGGGTTTAACTGTTGAACATTCAATCGCAACTGAAGAGTGGGTATGGCTGTTACGGATGAATTTAATATCTAGCGTTTATAGCTGAGGAATCCGAAAAATCAGAAACGATGGAAAAGGTATTTGCAGGGATTTCAACAAGGCGAACATTTTTTTCGATTTATCGAGTTCATCCGATTGGTTTTCCCTGGGAACCCCTTCATCATGGAAAATTTATGTGGATGCCCTCCCACAAACCAATCCCCGTTCTCTCCTTAACGAAGGCTCGGGGCCATATTTGCTAAGTGCCAGTCTCATCTCCCCAAAACGAGTTAGTTACAGTGCTGGTTACGGCAAAGCCTTCAAGAGGCAAGACGCTGGCATATGGCCCGCTTCCACATGATTGTATGCCAACCTACCGTTCGGTTACCTACATATATTATGGAGACACCATTCAGCCTTGATATCATCATGATGTCACACTTTGTTATCTGAGGTTGCACTGGTTCTCTTACTGAACAGCCCACTCCGCTGCCCTGCGCTGCCCTGCCCTGCCCTGAACGTCCTTCATCATATCCATCGCAGGGTCAGGCGGCGAGGGCCAATTTACTCTCAAACCTTATTCATCCTGCTGATCCCATCCCATTCCCGTTCCAGCCTCCCTTCACATTGATTCCACCTAACCACACTAACCCTAACCCTAACCCTCACCTGTTGATTCCATTCCAGCCTCCCCTCACTTCTCCCCACCATTATTAATTTGTGTGGTTTTTTCACTCCACTGGGTAGTAGCACCATCGTGAGTTGCCCCTCCCCCTTCTTTACTCTCACACTCCCTATTCTCTCGGCCTTTATTCCTCTTCTGTCTTCTGCCTATTGACCATTGTGGCTTGTTAATTTAATCCTGCTGGCTTAGCTCATCTCTCCTCGCATAGAAGCCTAGTAAGCACCCCGACTCCTACCCTTCTCATCTTCCCTCCCCTCCTCTCTCCGTCCCTTCCTTTCCTTGCGCCTATCTATTACAAGATGATATTGTATAAAATTGTAGTTTTAGGTGATGGAGGTGTAGGCAAGGTATTTTCTTTTTTGCGTACTTGTCATCCCACCCATGGGATAGTAATGGAAACTAAATGGCTTCAAATGGAATTTATCCGCCTTACTTCATATGTGACTGGTAGACCGCATTGACTATTCAAGTAAGCCACATATATACGTACGGCTAATGCCAGGGAAATGTATTAATCTTTGGGAACTTATTGCCAGCTCTGTCTGAACCATTTCGTCGGTAAGACAAAGCAACCTCTATAATGTAAAGGATGAAATTAACACTTGACTTGTTATCTAGAGGTCAGTAAGCGGTGCCGTTCAAAGCACGATCCTAATACAGCATCCCTCCCATTCCAGTAGCCGTTCGCTAATACCCAGACCCAAAAAATAGACCTATGACCCCACCATCGAAGACTCCTACCGCAAACAGGCAGTAATTGATGACCATTCTTGCATGTTGGAGGTTTTGGATACAGCTGGCCAAGGTCAGGATCGAGCTTGGCTGATATGTTACGACTCTGTTGTCGTGGCCCTAACGATGAATTTTCTGATATTTAGAGGAATACACCGCTCTCCGTGACCAGTGGATTAGGTTTGTACTTCGATTCAGCATCATATTATGCCAATTTCCCCCTTCTCTCCAGCGGAGCATCGTTGCACATCTAACTGGTATCCTATAATCTTCAGAGATGGCGAGGGCTTTTTGCTGGTATATTCCATCGCTTCGCGGTCCACATTCGAGCGGATTGAACGTTTCAGAGATCAAATTATCCGAGTCAAGGACACTGAGCAGGTCCCAATGATGCTGGTTGGCAACAAATGCGACAAAACCAACGAGCGAGAGGTGTCCAAGGAGGAGGGGCTTGGATTGGCCAGGCGCCTGGGCTGTGAATTCATCGAAAGCTCTGCCAAAACGGCAGTGAACGTTGAGAAGGCGTTTTACTCTGTTGTCCGTATGATCCGCACCTCCAAAGAAGGGGATCGCAGAGCAAACAGCATCGCCGGAAGAGATAAGAAGAAAAAGAGCAAATGCCTGATTTTATAAAGCCAGCACCGCGCACCGCGCACCAGCGTTAGAGTTCCCACAATCCTTGATGCACCAACAAAATCCCGGATTGCCCATGGAGAGGTTCTTATTCTCCACCGCTGATCAGTACAAGAGGCTTCATTAATGCCGCCACTATTCTCCTTAATGCTTTCCCGTTTGGCTTAGCAATCTATTCTCTGTCGTCGCTATCCATAACTTATATTCCCTTTGCTTTAATCTCTTCCCCTCCCTTCCCTTGACTTTTTGCCCAGGGTTGATGCATACGTTCAGCTCTTTAATTATTTAGATTGGATTTTCATTTGCTCCGTTCGCATACACATCACATGATTTAATGGGGCGGTTTAGACAACAAATCCTTGAATAAACCAACGAATTCTATTTAGCTCACACATATCCACGATCGCTCCATCCCACAGGCTGGCATTACATCACAAATAACTTATCATTGGATTAATGCTATCAAGGAAAATAGACAACTTTCCGTTTTCTTGCTTTCTACTCAAAACAGGCAACCGAGCGGAAAGCACATCTAAGACGCAGGTGTTATAGGTACCATTTCACTTCCGGCCTAAAGAACTCCTTTAAAATGGTCTATTTTCGTTTGAAAGGTAGGCTCCCGAACCCTGCACTGGGCCTCGCCTCTCAATAACATTCATCTGGTTGTAGATCTCATTCGAGCTATTCGTCGCACCAAAACCGCCGCCGACGAAAGAGCGGTCATTCAAAAAGAATCCGCCGCCATTCGTACCGCATTCCGTGAGGAGAACAGTGAAACGAGATACCACAATGTTTCCAAGTTACTTTACATCCACATGCTAGGCTACCCGGCCCATTTTGGCCAGATTGATTGCCTGAAATTGGTCGCTTCCCCTCATTTCGGCGATAAGCGTCTCGGATATCTTGGAACCATGCTTTTGTTAGATGAGAATCAGGAGGTCTTAACACTGCTCACTAACTCCTTGAAGAAGTATCCTTATGGTTGTTGCGAGTCTTTGCGTTGGTTATCATCATAGCTCGATTTAGTTGTTATGCTTCATTCGTAATAGTGATTTGAACCACAGCAACATGCACATCGTTGGTCTCGCTCTGTGTACGCTAGGAAATATTGCATCCGAAGACGTGGCCAAAGACTTGGTTGACGAGGTGGAAAGACTCATGGAAAATCCTAATGCTTACTTACGCAGAAAGGTTGGTGGATGGAGTATGTTATGGGGTTGGTGGGGTTGTGCTGATTAGAAGTTTCCACCAGGCGGCCTTGTGTGCGATTCGTCTTATCAGAAAAGCCCCAGAGCTGGAGGAAACATTTGTGTTAAGGGCGAAGTCTCTCATCGCTGATAAAAATCACGGAGTCATGCTCACTGGAATCACCCTCATGATCGAGCTGTGTACCCAAAACCCCGAAAACGTCTCCTCGTTGAGCAGTGTATGTGCCCATGAACTACAGCCTGTGTTTCGCCTGGTATCCTAATGTCTCTCTCTTTAGATTGTTCCTACGCTGGTCAGTCGCCTGCGTACGCTGGCGACATCTGGATTCTCCCCTGAACACGATGTTGGTGGTCTTACGGATCCTTTCCTCCAGGTGAAGATCCTTAGGTTACTGCGAATCTTGGGCGAAGACAACCCGGATGCTGTGGAGTCCATGAATGATATCTTGACACAAGTGGCCACTAGCACGGATTCGGCCAAAAACGTCGGCAATTCCATCCTCTATGAAACCGTTCTCACCATCATGGAGACCGATTCGGATAGTAGTTTACGTGTGCTTGCCATCAACATTCTAGGGCGTTTCCTCACCAACCGGGACAACAACATCCGTTACGTTGCGCTGAATACATTGAACAAAACTGCCATCATGGACATGAATGCCATTCAGCGGCATCGCGAGACGGTGGTGAAATGTCTTCGGGATCCTGATATCTCTATTCGTCGACGGGCATTGGAGCTCTCGTTCGCCTTGATTAACGACTCGAATGTACGTGTGATGATCCGGGAGCTGCTTTCCTTCTTGGAAGTTGCTGAGACCGAGTTCAAGCAAAGCTTGGCCTCCAAGATCCGTATCTCTGCTGATCGGTATACATTTAGTGGAGAAATCTTGCTTGATATTCTTGCGACTTAGTCCTGCTACTTTCTAGCTACGCCCCGAACCAGCGCTGGCATATTGACACCTTGTTGCGCGTATTGAAATTGGTATGGATGCTCCCGCGCATACAGTTGCCATCAATTTGTATTGACGCTTCTATAGGCCGGTAATTATGTAGGAGAGGAAATCGTGTCGAGCTTCATTGGGCTTGTATGCCGTACACCGGAGCTGCAGCCATACACCGTCAAGAAACTATTCGTGGAATTGAAGTCAGACATCTCACAGGTACGTTGTTAAATGCTCTTGCTTCCGGCTTGTGCCTTACAATGCTGTTTGTTTCTCTAGGAGGGACTAGTACTCGCTGGTGTATGGTGTATCGGCGAGTTTGGGGATGTGTTGGTGCAACATCAGGAGCCTGAAAACGGTGAAGAGGCGCTGAGAGTACGTAAATTACTTTCGGCTTGTAGAGTCTTCATTATTGATCGTTTGATGCTACGTTATCACAGGTTACCGAAGGGGACATTCTCGACTTGTTCGAAACTCTTCTGAACAGTCCCTATGCCAACCGCACCCTCAGAGAATACATGACCACCTCTCTCATGAAGTTGGCCGACCGCTTCCACGATCCTAGTGTGATCCCTCGGATTCAAAGCAACCTTCGGAAGTATTCCACCAGCATGGAGGCTGAGGTACAGCAGAGAGCTGTTGAGTATCAAAACCTATTCAAACACGATGAAATCCGCAACGCTGTTTTCGAACGGATGCCAGCCCCCGAGATCCGGGAGAGAGAGCCCAGTCCTGGTAAGAGGTCATATATAATTGATTGAACCTAGCCAGAGATTCACGCGGCTTATGGCTTAGTTGAGCGCCAAAAGTCCAAGAGCAAGAAGAGGGCCGTCATGGAGCCCAAGGAGGGAGATGTGAGTAGTCAAAGAAACTTCAGAATCCCAAAATGCTGCTAACCGTGGGCAACTTCCCTTTGTGATAGTTATTGTTGGACCTGCTCGGTGACAATGCACCTACTTCGCCAGCACCTACTTCCAATCTGCCGAAAACAGTGGACTTACTTGCAGACATCTTCGGGTCCACAAACATATCTACACCTGCTCTTGTTACGAATCCTAACGGCGCCGCATCCACATCCAGTGGAAATGGGTTAGCCGATCTCCTCGGTGAGACACCCTCATCCCCAGCCAATCCAAACGGAGTTCAATCCACACTAAGCCCGAGATTGAGCGGGTCTCCTGCTGCCCCAGCTTCTAACCCTATTTCGCCCTCATTGGATAATGGTATGAGACCAAAAGAGTTCCCATCCAACATGCTTCTAACCCGAGCCGATCTCTTCGATAGACACCTGTATCGCATACAACAAGAATGGGCTTCGCATCGAAATGGATGCTGCCAAAGATTCTCAGAACCCCAAGATCATCAACATCAAGATCAACTTTGTTAACACCAGCGAGGAGCTTGCTATCGAGGATCTAGCCTTCCAAGTGGCTGTGCCCAAGGTATTTTGATGGAGAAGGCTCGCACCTGAACTCGGGTTTATAACCAAATGGAAAATTGTCAATGTAGACCCAACGGCTGCAAATGCAACCACCCTCGTCGACCGCTATCTCGGTCGGAGAGTCCGCTGTGCAGTTGATGAGAGTAGCTAATCCACAACAGGTAAGAAGACGTCCACACGTTCAAATTGATGCAGCGAAGTAACCAAAATACCACCCCATGTCCATCCAAGACCCCAATTCGGTTGAGAATGAAGATCAGCTTCCAAGCCGGCGATGGCCACCAGGTGGAAGAAGTTGCGGAGTTTAGTGGCTTCCCTAGCTCACTGACCAATTAGAGTAGCCCCATCAGAAGTAAGCTATGGCCGAGGTTTTACGCGCGATAACCAGTGGTGTTTGTAAAGAGTGCGGTACTGTTTCAGTGCGTGGTGTAGTGTTGTGCAGTGGCTTGTTCTTCTAGCCTCCTCTTAAAATACCCTCCCTCTATTTATACTAGTGCACTATTAGCAGTTCCTTAATAAATGTTAGAGGTTTTGCACCGACTTCTTCCTTTAACCATCTCCAACCCTGCCCTCGTTTCCACCTGATAGCCAAGGTTGTTGCACCAAGCTTACTACACCAGTTCAACAGTGGGAAATGAATGGCGAAACGAAAGACCAATCGAGATCCACTTCCCGTCAAATGGGTAGCGAATACCGATTCACGGATCCACTGGATGCAACCGCCGGCTAAATTACCCAGAAGATTGATAAACATATAAGCATGAATGAATGAAAGCTGACCCATTTTAGCCATTTTTTGCCCCTTTTCGGTGGTTTCTACGCTTGTATCCCTTTCACACACAACGTTGGCCTCGTTCAATGGTTCAAACCAACTCTTTCGTTTCCTCCATAGGGTTTCCAATCTACGCTGTGTCCTTCTCCCAGGACGATAAGTTGATCGCTGCCGGTGGTGGTGGAGCTGGTAGAACTGGGGTGCAAAATAAAATCGTACGTCCATAGCCCTTAGGCATAAGTGTGGTGAGCAGGGACGAGGCTAACCGTGCACCCAAGTCCATGTATGATATAGATCTGAAGGATAAAAAGTTCAAGTTAGCACAGGAAGCTATTCTTGAGAAAGAGGAAGATGCCCCTATGTGTCTCTCGGTTCACCCCAAGGTAGAGGCGAACTTTTCGTGCAGACTTCTGCGGATTGAGTGCTTATGTTTCTACCTGTTCCAGAAAGAAATCCTGGTCTGCGGTATCAACAGTTCCGAGGAGAAGATCAAGGCAGGAAAGAATACGAATTGTCGCGTTTTCGCTTACGACCACGACAAGTGAGTATTCCGCCCTGGGCAATGCTCCGATTGTGTATGCGAGACTAACTCTGCCGACAGAATCGAAGTCAAAACCTCCGCTCAAACTCTAAAAGCCAAGAGCCCTGACCACTATCAAGTAGGCATGAAGCATTACCTCTTGTATGCGACCATCACGTTCATAGGTTTCATTAGAAAGTGGTTCGATTTAGCCCCGAGGGAAATTTGATTCTCAGCTGTACTACAAATGGCGAGGTATTTCAAGCCACCGATACGTTGACCTGTGACATACACTCAGTTCTCCGTGTTCTAGATCACCCTTTTGAAGTACCCATCCATGAAGTACGCATTCGACCCGGTCAACTGGGACGAAAAAGAAATCCTTGATGCGGATTTTGACTCGACCGGCAAGCAGGTATCTACTCGCCAACGGGAAACCCATTTTCGACCTGGATCATCTAATCGCTTTGCTAGATCGCGCTCATCACAGAGGGCGAGCTTCGAGTCCTGTCCACCAACAACGGATCGATTGTCCAAACCATTGAGAATCCAGTACTGAACAAGTCGAACACATGCATATTTCGAGCCTGCAGGTAAGCCTAGCGCAGCCCGGATACTCCCCACTACGCCAACTAATACCGGACGGGTCAGGTTCGGCAAGAAGGAAACGAAGGGCTTCCTCTATTCCGTGGTCAACACCAAATCCCGCGATCGGGCCTTCATTACCAAGTGGGACACCCACTCATGGGACAGACTTGGCAATTGCCCTGTCAGCCGCAAGCCTGTCACCTCATTTTGTATCAGGTAAGGGTTTGGTCGTCGCACTGGTTGGCCAGGAAATTAACCTGATTACTGCTAGCGATGATGGGAAGCTGCTGGCCTTTGGCACATCGGACATGTCGATCATCATCCTGGATGCTAATTCATTGAGGGTAAGTACCGTCTCGCGTCGTAGCCTCTTGACCAGTCACGAACCTTTCTCCCACAGACCTTGAAGATTATACCCTCGGCCCACGGGTTTCCTGTGACCAGTCTCAGCTTCAACCGCGACTCAACACTTCTGGTCAGTGGATCAGTGGACAACACATGTCGAGTGATCGAGATCCCAGACAAATGGCCCGCAGGTAATAGGTTCAGTGATCCATGCTCAATCGACCCACACAACTCACCCCCGCATCTCATCTCCTCCAGGCCCTTTGTTTGACATCAACGTAGCGATCTTCATTGCGTTGGTGGTGGTGGTGACGGCCTTCCTCTACCAGATCATCCCTGAGCCATTTATCTGAGCATCCCCCTTCTCTTGGGAGCGGTGCCAACCCATCCCTCCCAGATGGCTAACCAGTGTGCAACATCCAAATAAATCATCTTTGCTACTTGAAGTCAGTACGCGCATATTATGAATCCGATCTGTGAGGGCTTCAAACTCTGTCTGAACACTCCATGACAACAGGTGGATTGGCATCGCAACGGTGATAATCAAACAACGTGCAAACGCTGTCAGAGTTTGATGCATGCGCGCATACATCATGAGTCAGGAGAAGGGACTCGGTGTTTCATGATGAGGACGCCGCCCACTATAAAAGGCCGCCCTGTCACAGAGTGGATGCTCACCCAACCACCCATTTCCCATTCGGCCTTCCTCGTCCGAGCCAACCCCGCCCAACCCGCATAAATCCATCAGTATTCGTTCGCTGCGAGATTGCTATTTATGATGTACAAATCGATTCCTGCTGCTTTGATCCTGCTGTGCCTTATCTCTACCAATGTGGCCATGCCCGTACCTTCGGAATACTTGAATGATTCCTATGGTTCCACCAAATCTGGGGATGCAGTGGGCACCAGCGCTTCCTCCAGTGCTGCCTCCACCTCTGGTTATGGCGGGTCTGGCTCCAGCACCAGCACCACTGCAGTCGCCGGTCTCGGTTCCAAGACGGTTGAGAAGCACAAGTCTTACGAAAAGAAGAAGGTGGCCTGTGACAGCGGTTGCGAGGATGACAGTGACAGCGCGAGTTCGGACGAAGAGGATTGCGACTCCGGGGATGACTCCGGGTCGGAATCCGGCGGGTCCGACTGCGAAGACGACAATGAATGGGATAATGGGTACAAGGAGGGGTTGAGGGCTTCCCGTAAGAAGTGGTACACCAAAGGCTACGATGACGGCAAGAAAGGCCTGCCAAAGAAGGATCTCAAGGACGATTGTGACGGTGACGGTGATTGCAAGGCAGACGACTCGAAATCCACCAAGAAATCCACCGGCTCGTCTTTGTTTGGTGATTCGGCATCGAAAGACCCCTACTCCTACGATAGCTATGGTGACACCTATTCCTCTTATGGGAAACATAAAAAAGGTAAAAAGAGTGGATCGTCCTCAAGCAGCGGTTCTAGTGCATCCACCTATGCCGGTGATTCAGGTAGTTCCAGCTCCAGCTCGAGCTCTGCTTCCGGGAAATCGGGTGGTTACTTCTCTAGCCTCTTTGGAGGATCTGGTGACTCTAGCAGTAGCAGCTCCAGTGGCTCCTCAAGCTATGGTAGCTCCAAAGACAAATCAAGCGGCGGTTACCTCTCTAGTCTTTGGGGAGGCTCTGGTGGTGACTCTACGGACTCGACCAGTGGTACTGGAAGTTCCAAAAAGAAATCTAGCAGCGGTGGCTACCTCTCTAGTCTTTGGGGAGGCTCCGGCTCTGGCTCTGGCTCCGGCTCCGGCTCCAGCAAGAAGTCTTCAGACCCTTACGGCTCTAGCAGCAGTAGTAGTGGCTCGAGCTCAAGTTCTTCGAGCTCTGGATATGATAGCAAGTCGTCAGACCCCTATGGCTCTAGCAGCAGTGGCGATTACGGTTCATCTTCTAGCTCAGGCTCCGGGTCATCTGGTAGCAACAGCAGCAAGAAATCTAGCTCATCATATGATCCATATGATTATAGTGGTTCTAGCAGCAGCTCAGGCTCTGGTGCATCTGGCGGCCATAGTAGCAAGAAATCTAGCTCATCTAGCGATCCCTATGATTATAGCAGTTCCAGCAGTAGCTCAAGCAGCGGTAGTTCCGGCTCCAGCAAGACTGGGTCTAGCAAGTACGGTTCGGACAAGTCGAGCTCTAGTAGCTCGAGTGATCCATACAGTTCCGATACATCGGGGTCAAGTGGCTCTAGTTGGGGATCATCGCTAGTCTCCAACTTGGGATCAAGCGTGGCCAGTAAACTTGGTTTCTAAGGAATAGCATCGATCATTTCCTTTTGTCACCACCACTGCTCCCGCCTCCCCAACTAACCTTATCTTCCCGACGAAGCATTACCCACAATTAAATAGCCTTGTTGCACCATTGTCCGGATCATGGTAGCAAGTATTTATGCTGAATTTTGGTGCATCTGAATAGCTGCATAGAACATCACTGGCATTTGAATAAATGGATGATCAGAATAGAACTTCGCTGAATAGGAATTACTTGATTTAAGCAACTTGGTCCGGTGATTTATCAAGCAACTTGAACCGATGACATGAATAGAAATCATCCAATTTAATTAGTCCATAACAAACCCGCCATTCATTTACCGTTCTTTAGATCCTGGTCATGGAATCGTGATTACTAAACGCGTACACCTCAGTGATTGGGTCCCATCAATTATGGTAGAATTATGGTCACTGTGTTAGATAAACACTGAGTCGACTGGTTATTTTCTTACTTTTTCCAACATGAGTAAAGACGACGAATACGATTACTTGTTCAAAGGTACAGTGTCATGGTTTGTCAGAAGGTTGCCGCCTCCCCAAACTCACCCTCTCCCTAGTTGTTCTGATTGGTGACTCCGGCGTTGGTAAATCCAACCTTTTGTCTAGATTCACCCGTAACGAATTCAACTTGGAGTCCAAGTCAACCATTGGGGTTGAATTCGCCACCCGAACCATCCAGGTGGAGGCCAAGACCATCAAAGCACAGATTTGGGATACTGGTCAGTCTTCAACCACCTCCCTGTCCCTGTCCTTTCCTCACTAATCACTTCTCACAGCTGGGCAAGAGCGGTACAGAGCCATCACCAGTGCGTAAGTCGCCGATCCCGTCTTTTTGTGAAGTGAACCACTCAACCCAGCCTAACCTAACCTGTCCCCCTTTCTCTTTAGCTACTACCGAGGCGCAGTTGGTGCTCTGCTGGTCTATGATATCACTTCTAGACCCACCTTTGAAAACGTCAACAGATGGTTGAAGGAATTACGTGATCACGCTGACAGCAACATCGTCATCATGCTGGTAGGAAACAAGAGTGATCTGCGTCATCTACGTGCGGTCCCCACGGAGGAGGCCACCCAATTTGCTAGTAAGCACGGTTAACACCTATTATCCCTTGGACCCTTCACTCAGCCCACTTCCCCTCCCCCCCGCTTTTAGCTGAGAACCAGCTGTCCTTCATTGAAACCTCGGCCTTGGACTCTAGCAACGTTGAACTCGCCTTCCAGAAGATCCTCACTGGTAAGTTGTCGCCCCCCCTCACCTTCCCTTATCCGTGTTGACCAAACTTAACCCTGTCACCATTCTCGCTTTAGAAATCTATCATATCGTTGGCAGCAAGGCCCTGGAGAACGAGAACGCCGCCCCCAAACTCAGTGGAAACACGGTCAATCTTGGTGCACCCGCCAACGAGAACGCGGCCAAAAGCGGCTGCTGCTAGATCAATCTCTCACCTTCACCTTCACCCTCACCCTCACCCGGACCCTGACCTTGATCCTCACCTTCACCACCCTCCCTACTTTGTTGCTTTCTCTACGTTTCGTTACGGTACGTTACCGACCGTGTGTTTTCCCCGCTTGGCATTAGCCAACCGCTTTTTTTTAATAAATCTTTCCTTCCATGGCCAAAGGTGAACTCGGATCTCTTCCCTTCCCAATGATGTCATGGGTCTCTCTACCCCCCCCCCTCTCACTCACTCACTCCGGTGGCTTATTCATCCCATCCGGGGGGTTTTCCATTGGTCCCACCGCACACCACTTTCTTATGACCCACGGAAGTATTGGCCACGGGGCTGGTCGGCGTGGACCACTAAATGCGAACCGCGTCATGATCCGTTTGACTGGACGATATCTTGTTGGGTCCTCGTGGCCACGAATGTCCGCCAAACCGGTGGCCGGTCACCTGGGGGCTCCTGCGGCGAGTCAGGGGGGGGAAGGATGAATCGGAGGTGGCCTGATGCGGACGGTGCTTTTCGGCCGTTGATTAGAGTCTTGGTGTCTAGTCCGCACCTACCTGCGCATCCTGACATGTAGTGTCCGGGTAAGCTCGTCCTACATATGATCCATGCATACTCTGGGCTATCCCACTGCTGATCGTCGTTGGATTTGGCGGGGGGGGGGAGAGGTTTGTGGTTGAGAGGGGGATGGACGGGCCCCATGATCAATGATAGTCCCCTGGCATGGGACGCGGATTTGTCCACCACCGGTATGGATCGCCCCTCTCGTGGTGATATCAACAGTAGCCCCCTGGTAAGGGGTCCACTATCTTGGCTGGATGATCGGTCATTTTGGAGGTGAGCGGCCTGGGACTTGGTATGACCTGCTCTGTGGAACCTCTAGTACGCCTGGAAATCTGCCCTATCCGCCTCACTGGCTGCCACTGAATATGAAGTATTGGGACAGATTCCAAGCATGATGCACATCGGACCACCAATCACACACTGATCATGAACATCCAAGCTTTCAGGTGGCACCATCCTTTTTGGATCTGGTTGATTTTTGTCAAAGTGGAGGCTTGTCTCCATCAAGGCTGCTGCTAGCTTCCACCCTATGAATAGAAATTAAGAAAAGGCCGGCAGAATACCATCATCATATTGGCTGAACTCCAACTTTCCCAAAAGTGATCACTCTGAATATCTCAGGTGCTAGCTTCACAGCTGTCATGCAGACATCCTTTCCAAGAGGAGACTAGGCTAACTGGCATCCATGCAAAATTTGGTAATTGGCCGCTCATTACTTCCACCAAAAATTGCAACTGAAAATACAATGCAGAAACACTGGCTGAATACCTTTAAATACCATCTGAATACCATCTAAATACTAGCTGAAAGTCCAATCAAATCCAACTTTGAGATTTTTCATAGGACCACCTGGAGTGTCTGGTGGATTGCTAGCCAGATTGAGTCCCAAATATAATGCCCTGCTAGTTGTAGGAGTCTTGGAGATATTGGAAGTGATTGGGAGAACAAGTAGATTATGTGGTTTTCACTTAATGATTTATTGAATGTAAAAGCAATATTTATACTTTTACCTGGTCTTGGCATAACAAACACGTAGAATATGTTGTAAGAGTCTTGGAGATATTGGAAGTGATTTGGAGAACAAGTAGATTATGTGTTTTTCACTTAATGATTTATTGAATGTAAAAGTGGTATTTATACTTTTACCTGGTCTTGGCATTACAAACACGTAGAATAGGTTAAGGAAGGTCCCAAGAACATGTGTTCAAAGTTTGGGGCTGTTTGGACAACTTATCAAATTTTCATGTTCTGGGTACCTGGTATTTTGGTGAAAAATATTCTAAGTAAATCCTGACAAGGAATTTGGTCAGTATTCTCTAGGATTTGAAGGTGATGATCTAAGTGACTAAGTTAGGTGAATATTTAGGTGGAATTCCAAATTTTTACAACAGAATAGGCTAAGGAAGGTCTCAAGAGCATGTGTGCAAAGTTTGGGGCTGTTTG
Source organism: Basidiobolus meristosporus CBS 931.73 (assembly GCA_002104905.1). Lineage (NCBI taxonomy): Eukaryota > Fungi > Basidiobolomycota > Basidiobolomycetes > Basidiobolales > Basidiobolaceae > Basidiobolus > Basidiobolus meristosporus. The sequence continues at coordinate 106,600 of MCFE01000121.1, read as the reverse complement.
GACAACTTTGAGAATTTTCATGCTCTGGGTACCTGGTATTTTGGTGAAAATATTCTAAGTAAATCCCAACAAGGAACTTGGTCAGTATTCTCTAGGATTTGAAGGTGATGATCTAAGTGACTAAGTTAGGTGAATATTTAGGTGGAAATACAAGTTTTTACAACACTCCCACTCAGCTAAATGTTCATACTGACTAGTTCTGATTTTGACCTAAAATATTCAAACTTGTCTCTAGCTAATGGTTTGGTAAATATGTCTGCAATCATTTCATCTGTAGAACAGTAAACTAAGCTAACTAAGTTACTTTTCTATGGCTTCACATATAAAATGATGTCTAATATCTATGTGCTTGGTTCTAGCATGAAAAGTTGGATTTCTACCTAATTGTATATATCCTTGAATATCTTGAAATATGGTAATAGGCAATTTTTGACATAGGCCTAAATCTGTAAGAAGCTTTCTTAACCACATTGCTTTTTTGTAGCTTCACAGACTGCCATATACTCTGCCTCTGTGGTAGAAAGAGCCACAGTTGGTTGCTTTCTTGAGTTCCATGAAATTGCTCCTTTACAGCAAAGAAAGGTGTATTCTGTGGTGGATCTTCTGTCTTCCAAATTTTGTACCCAATCAGCATCAGAGTATCCCACAAGATCCTGTTCTGAGTCCCTATAAATATATCTTAAGCAGATATCAGCAGTTCCTTTTAAGTATTTAAAAATCCACTTAACTACTGCAATATGATCAGATCCATAGTTCTGATTATACTGGCTGACAACTCCCACTGAATATGAGATATCTGGACATGTTCCAAGTGTGATATACATCATACTGATGACCATAGATTGATAAGGAAAGTTGGGGCTTGCAGATGGCACCAAGCTCTCTTGATTTGGTTGAGTTTTGACTAAGTTAAGGATTGCCTCCATTGGGGTAGCTGCTGGTTTACAGTCTTCCATTTGGTACTTCTTTAGTATATCTTGAATATCCTTGAGTTGGCTTTGGGTAATGGTCTGGGTACTTCTGTCAATGGAGAACTTTATCCCCAAGTAGTAACTGAGTTCTCCTAGATTGGACATCTTAAACTCTTTAGATAGGCTGGATTTAGTCTCTTCTAATGTTTTGAGATTATTAGTAGCTTTAATAAGATCATCTACATATAGAGCTAATAGAATGGGATTTGCTCTATTGGGCTTATAATATATACTATAGTCAGCATTACTCCTTTTGAAACTCAAAGATTCCATATAGGAATATATTTTGCAATTCCAGGCTTTTGGTGATTATTTGAGTCCACATAGAGACCTTTTAAGCTTGCAGAAAAAATGGGAGTTATCTTGGTCTGCAAACCCATCCAGCTGGTCCATATACACATCCTCATCAAGTCCTCCACTCAAGAATGCAGTTTTTACATCCACTTGATGTATAAAATACTTTTATTTGGCAGCAATAGCCAATGTTAATCTGATGGAATTAAACTTGGCTACTGGTACAAAGGTCTCAGTATAGTCAAGTCCTTTTATTTGAGAGTATCCTTTGGACACAAGTCTTGCTTTGTATCTTTCAATTGTACCATCAGCCATGTATTTAGTCTTGAAGTCCCATCTGCATCTAATTTATATTTGGTTGATGGGTAATTTGACTAAGTCCCAAGTTTGATTTTCCATCAAGGCCTGATATTCCTCAGTCATTGCAGATCTCCAAAACCTTGTCTGAGGGCTATTTAGGGCCTCTTTTACAGTCTGGAGCTCATCAATATGGACTGAATTGGCATAGGCTATGTTGGTGCCCTCATTGATATGGTAATTTGGACTATTTCTTGTCTGGTTAGATCTCTAGGCATATGATACAGGAGTAATCACTTCTGCAATATTCCTAGGCACTGCTTCAGGCTGAACCATGGTTGTAGAGTCCACTGGAGTGAGAAAATTCTCATTGTCTTGCTCTGATTTAATCCTGACAATTGGTGGAATTCAGGTCAGATTTTTGTCATCATCTGATGTCAATTTTTGTGAAAATTCTGAATTCTCATCAGACAACACATCCCTGGACTTGATTAGCTTCTTTGCTTTGGTATTGTAGAGTCTGTATGCTTCACTCTCATTGCAGTAGTCCAAGAATATGCCTCTTACACTTTTTGGCTCAAATATTGACTGGCTTCAGTTCAGTTTCCTAGCAATTGCTCTGCACCCAAATATTCTTAGATGTTCTGCACTTGGTCTGTATCCATACCATACTGCAAATGGAGTAGAATCACAAAGTATTCTGTTATAACTCCTATTTTTGAGGTGTACAGCTGTGGCAACTCATTCCACCCAAATATCATAGGATAATTCTTGAACATGGATCATAGATCTTGCCATATCCATTACTGAACAGTTTGCACATTCTGCTACTCCATTTGCTGAGGGGAGTATAGTACAGTAGTCTGGTGCTTTATCCCATGAACTTTGCAGAAGTGGATGAAAGGTTCTGAGTATATATTCTCCACAATTGTCAGAGCATATTTTGTTGATTTTTTCATCAGTTTCTCTCTCTACCCTGGCTTTGAGTTCACTGAACTTAGACAGAGCTTCTTCCTTTCTCTCCATGAAGTAGATGCACATGTATCTTGTATTATCATCAACAGCAGTGATTAAATACTTCATCCTACCTATGTTATGAATAGACACAAGGCAGGAGAGTAGGGCTAGGCAAGGCAGGACCAGGAAAGGACTTAGGTGTAGATCAACAAGGCAAGGTGGATTTCCAAGGCAAGGGTGTTTATTCAAGACCTGTGTTTATCAAACTGAGGAATACATAAGGGGGGATAGGACTAAATATACTTTTTGGCAACGTGGATGCCAAGAGATATTGGCTAATACTGATGGGGTTCTGTGGTGCGGCACAGTAAGGGTGCCAAGATAAAAATATACTAAAGAACAAACTAGGGTATCACATGGAAATATGTCAGGGGTTGACTGATCATGTGACCAGGTCATCTGCTGTGGCCTTGCTTACACATATTAGGTTCTTGGCTATTCTGGTACATAAAGTACTTCTTTTAAGGACAGTGTATGGCTTCCTTCACTGCTTCTAAGGCTTACTTGAATAGTTCCTTCTCCCACTACATTGAGTGTTCTATTGTTACACATGAAAACCTCCTTAATAGGAGTCTATTGATATTTGGTAAAAAGTTCTTTTTGGTATGTAAAGTGTTGAGATAATCCAGAGCCAGTATACCATATCTGCAAATTCTTGTTTGTGGTCATATTTAGTGCAGATGGGAATAGTCTATCTTCAGTTGTTGCAGCATTTCCATATTCAGGCTTCTTTTGCTGATTATCTCTCTTTCTGAAGCACTGGTATGATATGTGTCCTTTCCTTTTGCAGTAGCTGCAAGACAAGTTGCTGTTGCCTTTGTAAGGTCTTGGGTATCTTCTTTGTTGGTTATTGTTGCTTATTAAAGCATTTTCCTCTTCCTTCTTATTTGCACTTGATTTTCTTAATTCTTCATCCAGGAGCCTTCTATATACATAATGTAGGGTCAAATCTTCAGTTCTGGACTCTAGGGCTGACACAAGGCTCTGAAGCCTGTCTTTCAGGTTATTCAGGATGGTTACTATCACATCCCTATCAGTAGTTGGTAAGCCCACAGATCCCATCTCATCCACCAGCAGCATATTTCTGTTAATTAGATTCTTCATTTCTTCACCTGGCTGCATCTTTGTAGTAAGTAATTCTTGTCTAAGATACATTTTCTTGGCAGCTGAACATGACTGGTAGGGATCTTCTAATGCCTTCCAGGAACTCTTTGTTGTTTTTGCTCTTGTGCATTGAATTTACAATTTGTTGTTGACACTAAGGCAAATGCAGCAATAGGCACTTTGTACTTTCTTCTGGTACTTAAAGGCTTCCTCTCCCATGCTTTTAGGAGGGCATTCTTCTCCTGTGAGAGTATCTCAAAGGCCTCTTTCTTGTAGCAGCATCTTCATTGTCACCTTCCAAACTTGGTAGTTAGATTCATCCAACTTTTCAGCAGAGGGAAAGATTCCAGTAACAGCAGTAGTAGACATTGCAGAGAGTGACAGCTTGGGGCTCATAACCTGTTGTAAGAGTCTTGGAGATATTGGAAGTGATTGGGAGGACAAGTAGATTTTGTGGTTTGACTTAATGATTTATTAAATGTAAAAGTAGTGCTTATACTTTCACATGGTATTGGCAAGACAAACCTGTAAAATAGATTTAGAAAGGTCCCAGGAACATGTGTGCAAAGCTTGGGGCTGTTTGAACAACCCTAAGAATCTTCCTGTTCTGGGTACCTGATATTTTGCTGAAAATATTCTAAGTAAATTCTAACAAGCATTTTTGTCAGTACTCCCTACAATTTGGAGGTAATGCTCTAAGTGACTATTCTAGGTGAATACTCAGGTGGAATTACAAGTTCTTGCAATATATACTGCAGTCAGCAGTATATAGATATGAATCTATCTTTCAATTCCAGGCACTTGGTGATTGTTTGAGACCTTATGTCATGATCACATGACATCCCTGGTCTCCAATTATCTAGCCAAGTCAAGTCAGTGAAGAAATTCCAGTTCCTTCTGGAAAGTTCTACTACATTCTAGCAACTTCTTGAAAGCTCCAAGTCAATGTTGCACAATGGAACATTCTATGGAAGCTTCCCATTAGAGTCTATGTAGTCCCATGCCATGTATGGTAACTACATGTCACATGACCTAGTCACACAATCAGCTGACCCCTGACATATCTCCATGTGATATTCCAGTCTGTTCTTTAGTATATTCTATCTTGGCACACCTATTGTGCATCACCCCAGAACCCCATCAGTATTAGCCAATATCTCTTGGCATCCATATTGCCAAAAAGTGTATATAGTCCTATCCCCCCTTATGTATTCCTCAGTCTGATAAACACAGGTCTTGAATAAACAGCCTTGCCTTGGAAATCCACCTTGCCTTGTTGATCCACACCTAAGTCCTTTCCTGGTCCTGCCTTGCCTAGCTTTACTCTCCTGCCTTGTGGCTATTCATAATAGTTTTATCAGACTGCCCCTGACTTACCTGTGAATCTCTGCCTTCTACCCAAAGTTCTTGAGAAGAACTTGTAAAGAAATACCTACCGTAAGTATCACCCTGAATCTTTCCCTAGTTGTGTCCTCTAAAGGCAAAGATACTTTATCTTTGTATGATTATTGGCCAAAGCTGCATTCAATTTATTACCCTGCTGGTGTAGTTTACAGTTGTTACAGTATTGGAAGCTTTAGTATAATACTCTATCAAAGGATGTTAAAGCCAGTACCTTCTGAAGTGATGCTAACTTATTCAAAGTTGGGGATTGTGGCTCAATAATTGTATTCTTGACAAACTAGTGGCTTTATAACCCACAAATTAGCTAGGAATATCCAGTATTCCTGAACAAGTCCAAGAGACTTCTCTGCCTCCTGCTACCATGACATGTCCAGCCCAGAGTATAATTTTGCAAGTCTCATGGCTGCCTTTGCCCAGCTGCAACAAGACAATGCAGACCTCAGAAACTCTGTTGCTCAACTCCAGAGCCAAAATGCTCAACAGCCTATCCAGGCTCCCTCCTACCATGATCCCAAGATCACTTCCACTACCAAGTTTAGTGGCTCCCAGAATGAATTCCAAGGTTTCATCAATGTAGTGAAACACCACTTGTCACTACAACCCAATTGGTTCCCAACAGATCAAGCAAAAGTTGGTTATATCTCTTACCTGCTGACTGGAACTGCCCAGAAATGATTCTCCCCTTTGATGGAAACCAACTCCCCTCTACTCAGCAACTACCATGCCTTCCTCACAGAAATAGAGCTAACATTTGGCAACATTGACCAAGCCAGAACTGCTACCTTGAAATCCTGTCCTGTCCAAGTAGAGGTTATTGATGGAATGTCCCTCTCTTCTGGTGCTGTTACCCATGAGACCTGTCCACTCCAGCTGTCCAGTACTGGTCACCATAAGACACTAGCCTTCAACATTATCAACTCTCCCCATTACTCCATAGTCCTTGGAAGCTCATGGCTTAGTCACCATAACCCAGCTATCAACTGGAAGACCAAAATCCTGACATTCCCCAGAATCCACCATGTCAACTCCATGAAACCACCTGATTTTTCAGGTAAAGAAGTATCCTTTCCTAAGCTACCCCAGACACAGGAGCTCATCATCACTGCAGGAACCCCCTTCAATGGAATACCTGCCAAGTATCAAGAGTTTGCCCATGTCTTTGACAAGAAGAAAGCCAAACTACTCCCAGCCCATAGATCCTATGATTGTCCCATTGACCTTGAAGAAGGAAACACCCCACCTTTTGGTCTTATTTACAACCTCTTGCAACCTGAGTTGAAAGAACTCCATGGCTATATTCAAGAAAGCCTCCAGAAAGGTTTTATTCAGCACTCTAAGTCCCCAGCTGGTGCCCCAATCCTCTTTGTCAAAAAAAAGGATGGTACCCTAGAAATGTGTGTAGACTACTGTGCACTGAATAAGATCACAATCAAGAACCGGTACCCTTTACCCTAGATCAACACCCTGTTGGATCAACTCTCTGCTGCCAATGTATTTACTAAGATTGACCTCAGAGGAGCATATAACCTGGTCAGGATCAAGCCTGGTGATGAATGGAAAACTGCATTGAGAACAAAATACAGTCATTTTGAGTATAAAGTTATGCCATTTAGTCTCACCAATGCCCCAGTGGTCTTTCAACACCTGATGAATGACATCTTCCAAGAATACCTTGACCAATTTGTGGTTATCTACCTTGATGACATCTTGATCTACTCTAAGACACAAGAAGAACATAATTCCCATGTCAAGAAAGTCTTGACCAAACTTGACACTGCTGGCCTCTATGCCAAATTGGAGAAATGTGAGTTTGACCAGAAAGAAGTTGAGTTCTTAGGTTATCTTATCAGCTCAAATGGAACAAGAATGGACCCCAGGAAAGTAGAAGCCATCCAGTTGTGGAAAACTCCCTGTTCTGTAAAAGAAGTACAGTCCTTCCTTGGATTTGCCAACTTCTATTGTAGATTTATTACCAACTACTCCACAATAGTCACACCCTTGACAAAGCTCACCCAGAAGAGTCTGCCCTTTGCCTGGAATGAGGAACAGTCCAAGTCCTTTAATTCCATCAAGAAATCCTTCCTATATGCTCCCCTGCTTGCTCACCCTGACCTTGAGAAACCTTTCATCATAGAAACTGATGCCACTGACTTTGCACTTGGTGCAATCCTTTCCCAGTACAATGACAAGAATTTACAACACCCCATTGCATTCTACTCCTGGATATTTACTCCAGCTGAAGTAAATTATGATATCTATGATAAGGAACTACTTGCAATCATTGTTGCCTTTGAGCAATGGAGACACTACCTTGACGGTGCAGCCCAAAAGATAAAGATCTTCTGTGACCACAAGAACCTTAAGTACTTTACCACCTCAAAAGTACTAAACCAGAGACAAGCCAGATGGTCCCTCTTCCTGTCCAGTTTTAACTTTGTCATCACCTATGGAAATCCACCTTGCCTTGTTGATCCACACCTAAGTCCTTTCCTGGTCCTGCCTTGCCTAGCTATACTCTCCTGCCCTGTGTCTATACATAACACCTTATAGAGATTTTTTGTGTTGGCTCACCAAATGGGGGTTATTTTGGTCAAATAACCCATCAGGCTGGTCCATGCACATGTCCTCATCAGGTTCCTCATGCAAAATTGCAGATTTACATCTATTTGATGTATAAAAAACTCAAATTTGGCTGCAATAACCAACATTTATCCTATGGAATTAAGCTTGGCTACTGGTGCAAAGGGCTTAGTATAGTCAAGTCCTTTTATTTGAAAGTATTCTTTGGACACAAGTCCTGCTTTGCATCTTTCAACTGTACCATCAGCCTAGTATATTGTCTTGAAGTCCCATCTGCATCTAACTGATATTTAGTTGCAGTTAAGTTGACCAAGTCCCAAGTCTGCTTTTCCATCAGAATCTGATAATCCTCAGTCATTGCAGATCTCCAGAACTTATTTGGAGGGCTATTTAGGGTCTCTTTTACAGTCTGGGGCTGATCACCATGGACTGAATAGGCATAGACCAAATTTGTACCCACATTGATATAATCATTTGTGCTATTTCTTGTCTGGCTAGATCTCCTGGTATTTAATACTAGAATGATCACTTTTGGGATATTCCTGGGCACTCCTTCAGGCTGAACCATGGTTGAAGAGTCCTCTGGAGTGAAAAATTTTTCATTGTTTTGCTCTGATTCAATCCTGGCAATTGATGGACTTTAGACAAAATTTTTGTCTTCATTTTTGTCACTATTTGATATCACTCTTTGTGAAAATTTTGAGTTTTGTCAAACACATCCCTGGACTTGATCAGCTTCTTTGCTTTGGTATTGTACAGTCTGTGTGCTGTACTCTCATTGCCATTGTTGTATTTATTAGGTTATCACCAAAATACTCATGCTAGCTTAGTCACAGAGATCTTACTCTTTGATTAGCATTCTCTCCTGACCAGATTTCTGGTTGGGATTTACTTAGAATATTCTTACCAAACTATCAGGTACCCAGATTATGATCTTTCTCAAAGTTGTCCAAAGCCCCCAAACTTTGCACACATATGGTTGGGACCTTCCTTAACAAACTCTATACATTTGATTGCTCAACTTTACAAAAAATATAAATACCATACTTTTAATCAATAAGTCTATCAGTGAAAACATGCAAATCCTCTAGTTCCCCACATCACTTTCACTACTCCACAGAATATTTCAACAGCAACAGCCCAAAAATATGCATTTTACACTTTTTGGCTGATAATATGACTAATTTCTGAGCAGTTTTTTGGCAAATGCTATACACACAAATATTCTTAGATGGTCTGCACCTAGTCTGTACTAATACAATGTCTCAAATGGAGTAGAATTATAGATTACCTTGTTATAACTCCTATTTTTAAGATATACAGCAGTGGCAACTGATTGTGCTAAAAAATCATAGGATAACTTTTGATCATGGATCATAGCTCTAGCCATATCAGTTATTGATCTGTTAGCACATTTTGCTACTTCATTTTGCTGTGGGGAGTATGCTACAGAAGACTTTTGCTTTATCCCATGAATTTTGCAGAAGTGGATGAAGAATTTTGAGTTACATTCTCCACATTCCCTATGAAAAATAATTTGGTCCCACAGGTGGATCCAATCTGGATCATCCGTCAAGATACTGTTTAGAGACAATCATAATAATAGCAGCTTGGAATCAGTGACCCTCCTGACAATCTTATAACAAGATCATGACGGTATTTTGCAAATTTTACAGCCAAATAAAGGGATGAAACTTGACAATTTTTGATCAGTACTGTGACAATATTTGCATGGTATTGTTGTGGTCTTTCAGTGCTCTATTACTATTTTAAGTGGATCCAGTTGGCCAGGACTTCCAATTGCCTTTTATGGCAAGAAACTTGACGGTATCTCAATGTCCTCACAGCAAGACTCTGATGGCATTTTCTTGGCAGTATGACGGCCTGCTGCTGGTTCTGTATAATGCTACCATACTAATTTACCAAATTGTATTTCCTTTTTCTACCTCCCCTTGTGCAATTCATATATTCCACTGTAGAATCACCTTTCTTTATTTGCTTACCCACTGCTACCTTGGGTATTCCACATATAGTTTGAATCAAAAAAAACTATGGCCTCCTGCATACTAACCTCTACAAACGCACACACCTGCCACAGTTGACATACTTCTATCACCTCAACTTTATGGCTTTTTAGTGTGATACTTGCAAAGTTGCCATATACCTTGTACTGCTGGTAGCATATACATCTTGCAAACATATGCTTGGTTGTTGCCACTTCAGCCATGAATACCTCCTGAATATTGGCAAAGAACTTCTTGGTATTTATCCAATATATTCCTTCTCCCTGCTGGATTCTAGTCCCCCTTGTGGGTGTGCTCTGACTTTTGTTTGTGTGAATTCCGTATTAAATGGTGTAGAAGTTGGCTTGTGACCACAAGAAATCTGGCATATCTTGGTGGAGTTTTCCTGATAAAAATTAGTTGCTTGTTGCACCCAACCCAACTTTGAATTACTTAACTGATTGCCCACACATTTGGGCTGCTTAGCTTCTTAATGCCACTGGTATAGGTGTCTCCATGTGCACATTTGTCCTCAGTATTTTCCAACTCTTTCTGACTGTCCTCCATGTGCCAACTCATCACATCCATGATGGACTTGAAGGTAACATTCTTGATGAGATTGGGATATGGTAGTATCTGCAACTTGACTTGTCTTCCTATCTCCCCACACATCCGCTCCATAGGAAACTCCCAAACTGTGAAGCCAGGCCCAATATTCTCCACACTCTGTGCAAGATGGAGTAGAGAATGGATACAGTAGCGGCAGAGATCTAAGCATTCAGCTTTATGTTTGTAGTATAGCCGCTCAAATCCTGTCACAAACTCCTCACACAACAGCTCTAGATGTGCCAAGTTGGCAATGGTGATCCGCTTCTGGATAAATATTCCTACAATGTTCACATATGACTCCCAATGCTTCCAATGTACTCTTGGTAGGAATGGCTTCAGAACACCACTTGAATAAATACATATCTAGTTCATCCAGTCTTTGCATTTGTGTTGTTGCACATGCGTATGAATATTAATTGGAGCCTGTGAGAAGTACTTAGGGTAGTGGATACCCTGTAATATCTTGCCAATTTTTTCAAATTTCTCCGGTATCTTAAAGGGCTCATTTAGCTTGAAATGCCCCATGTACAACTTGGTCATCAGCATAGGGATATTGTTGAAAAGCTAAGGCATTGCTCCCAGTGGAAAGCTTTTGCTCCAACAGTTACCCTCTATCTTAAGTACCTCTGGTTTCCAATTGATTCCATATTCTGGCCAATGGCTTATAGCTTGCCAACTTTGCTGCAATTGCATGCTTACTTCTGTATGCTCACACTGTGGAAAGATGATGTTCTTAGTGCTGGTGTTAGGGTAATAATAATGTGTGTGAGTTATGGAGTAAATCCCCTGGATCTCATACACTCAACAGCAATACTGTCCATTATGCCTGGAAAAACCTGCTATCTTGCTGATGGCTGGGGTATCTCCAATGCAGATAATAATATGCACTTTTACATGACAGCCATTTACTGTTATCCTGCTGGAAAGCATACAAAATTCATTCAGCAATGGTTACAGGTAGCTATCCAGGTTGGATGGTGATTTAGGCCCAGATACCAGTGAGACTACCATCAGATTATTGCTCAGATTCTGTAAGATGGGCGGGAGATCCAGATTGATGAAAATCAGTGGCCAGCAGGATTTGCTGGTAGAGTACTTGTTTAATGAGAATCCATCAAGTGCTAAAGCAAAGGCATGGTCATACATACCTTCAAAGTAGCCCTTGCTTCTTAGCTGTTTGTAATGATTGCATTCAAATATATTGGATATGTTTGCACTTGATTGATACTGAGTGCAGTATGGTATAGCTTTACAATATTTGTCGGACTGCATCAGCTTCCTCAGATGGGGTATGACCGGAATATATCCGGAGTGTGAGCAATGTTTTCCCTCAATGGTGGTGGATTCCTGACAATTTGGACACATTGCAATGGTAGCATTTTTGGATGTGAATGCTATGCAACTGTTAACACATGCTGGAATCAGGACAGTCTCTGGATCATATGTTGCCAGCCACATGATAGTTGTCCACTTGTACCATGTACATGGTAAGTTGCATCCTGGTATGATTTTGGCAAGAAGTAGTAATAAATCCTCAAAGCCCCCATTACTGATATTAGTGGAAATGCGCCACTTCTCTAGCCACAACATCACATCATTCACCAGTAGATGGATTACTGGGCTCACTTGGCTCCATAAAGTATCCTTGGCATTTGTTTTGACAGGTGTTGTCTCATTGCATATAGGGATTTGGCCAGGCTCATACATGGTACTGTTGTTAGGCAAGATAGGCTCAAAATCCATCAGTGAACCTTCTTTGTCAGAGCTATCACTCTGCATGCCATATTCAGAAGGCTGAGGTGAGCCTAAAGGCATCACAAACTCACCTGACTCAGTTTGCGCAAGGTGACAAAGATGGCCAGGTGCCAATATAGAAGTATCAACTGGCCAGTAAGATAATGTTGGTACAGTGGTGACCAATGAATGGTCAAATATGACTTGGGTGGCAAAACACTGGCCGTGATCCTTGTAATACTTCCTATGCTGTCTGTATGCTTGATGGCTGAGAGGCTTGCCACAATGGCCACATGGTCTTTTTTCTCTTCTCTTATGGTGTTGAGTCAAAGTAGTCTTGTCCATGGGGCAAACAGTTTAACCTTCAACAACATAACGCAATTATATCACTTTTTGGTCAATACTCATGTGAACTTAAGACAGTCTTGGATTTGAGACATCCCACCTACACTAATGTAAGATTCAATGATGACCCACCATAGTAAGCATTATAAATAAAGTTGTGGCACCACATACACAGGTATATGTAACACTATTTCCCCTTTGGATTGACTCACTTCCATATATATGCTGCCAAAAAATAAAGCAAAGTTGTCTGGTTCTCAACCAAGCCCCACCGCTGACAGTAGCAGAAGAACAGTTGGACAACAGCTTGCTTTGACATTCAGTGCAACAAGCAGGGCTACATCCAAAAAAGGCCCTGTGGACAGTGTGCCCATTGAAGGTAATAATGCGGACTCCTCAGGCTCTCAGTCAAGTAGGCAATTGAGAACATGTGCAGATCCACAAGCTGATCATTATGCTCAGGCAGATGAGAATGTAGCAAACGCAGTACCCTCTGTTGAAGATCAGCAAGCAGCCATGATATAATCACCACCACCCATATTAGCAAATATGTTGTCTGCTCATACCAAAGTATTAATGCAGTAATTAGGTGCAGTGGCTGATAGGATAGATGCAATGGCCCAGAGAAATCAGGAAGTAGTCCAGAAACAGGATGAGCGGATAATATGTGTAGAGCAATCAAAATCCCAGGTAGAGAAAGCAGTAACTTTGCTGCAAAGAAGGAACTCAAGTGGCTCAATGTCACAGCCAAGAATTGAGCCATTTCCCAACATAACAGCAGAGGAACACCATACAGTCTTTGAAGCATAACAACAGTGCCCAAAGATAAAGCCCACAGAAAAACCTATTGCAGCATGGGAGGGAGACAATGTGGTGTTTATACCAAAGCCTAAAAATCAAAAGACATTGAAGATCCGTGAAGCCGTTGAGTGCAATAATGAAGAGTGGGCCAATATACAAGAGGCCATCAGAAGTCTAGCATGCCATCACCTTAACACCGGCATACCATGGGACCATCAGGAACTCAAGGCCAAGCAGAATGCACTTGACTTGTTTCATGAGCATTATCCTGGATTCAAACGGGCAAATGGATTTTGGGCCAGCATTGGTATGCTAAGAAAGTATCTTAAGAATAGCAGAAACTATCAAAGGCAGAAGAACAAGGGTGCCATGGCTAAAAACCAGCGGCTTCCTCAAGAGCCCATTACAAGCAGGGCCAAAAGCTCCAGACAAGTGTCAAAGAGACATCAGGCAGCTGGAAGAGTACCAATTAAGGACAAGCAGGCAGACATGGATGCACCAGCACAACATTTATCAAGGAAAAAGCGTAGTACCACATAAGAAGCACCCAGTTAAAGTAGCAGTGAAGAACCTGGCAGTGATAAAAACCAGCCGCTGTGGTGGTGTAGAGGTACTCCTGGGAGAAGCTACACAACTCAAGGTGTGTGAGATGTCTGATGGGTGCAATAACCTCTGTGTCTAAACTGCTGGTGTCTTTGTCAGTATTTCTCTATGGTAAAAGCTCCTGCTTCTCTAGCTTCCTAGGTGCTCCAAGTGTCTCCAAAGGCCTCTGTGTGTCTTGTGCACTACCCTGAAAAGCTCCTTGATGGCAGGTCTGAGATGTACTGTTGAAGGCAGGTGCAGTGATCAACTGCTAATCAATAAGGGAGAAGTGCTACTGATAGAAGGGATGGTTTATTGATGAGGGATTGCTTTCCCTTAAATACTTTTCCTGATTGCCAAGTGATCACCAATGACAAGGTTCTAGAAGATTCTAGGTATCAGTGGAATTCTTGATGACATCACTATGGGCTAAAAATATGCCAAGAATGTCCTGGAAGGTTCTAAAAGGCACAGCACTCTCAACCAATCAGGAATCAGTAGTCTGAAACTTGTGCAACATAGAAATACCACATATGGTATTGAAATGGTAGGGATGGTAACACAGACCTAGGTCATGTGTCACGGGTACTGACGTGGGTACTTGCCTTATATAGATACATCTACTGATCACAAAGCTGAATAACATCTGGGATAACTAATGCTAATAACTAATCAGGGTAAACATCATACGGGGATAATACTAATAATATGGGCAAAAGAAGAATGGGATAATACTGATAAGATAAAATATGGATAAGTATATCATAATGACTATATGAATAAACTTGTCTGTGGGAGGTATGTTTACCCTACCACACCGCTTTTACAGGAGCCTGTCACAACTACGGTTGAGAACTCAAAACAAGCTGAAAAGACACGTCAGGTTACCAGAAGAGACAGCAAGGCATGCAAAAAAAACTGCAGTTCTTGCCAATTAACACAGCAAGCCAGGAACAGACTGAACTCCATCATAGCCAATCATTTCATCTGAAGGACAGTAAACCAAGCTAACTAACTTATTCTCTATAGCTTCATGCATGAAATGATGTCTAATATCTATGAGCTTAGTACTAGCATGCAAAGTTGTATATCTATATAATTGTATACATCCTTGATTATCTTGAAATAAAGTAATAGGCATTTTTTGACATTGGCCTCAATCTGTAAAAAGCTTTCTTAACCACATTGCTTCTTTTGTAGCTTCACAGGCCACCATATACTCTGTCTCTGTGGTTGAAAGTGCTACGGTTGGTTGCTTTCTTGCATTCCATGAAATTGCTCCTTTACAGTAAAGAAAGTGTTTTCCTGTGGTGGATCTTTTGTCTTCCAAATCTTGTCCCCAATCAGCTTCAGAGTATCCCACAAGATCCTGTTCTGAATCATTATAAGTGTATATTAAGCTGATATCAGCAGTTTCTTTTAGGTATCTCAAAGTCCACTCAACTGCCGCAATATGGTCAGATCCATAGTTCTGATTATGTTGGCAGACTACTCCCACTGAATGTGAGATATCTGGACATGTTCCAAGCATGATATACATCTGACTGCTGACTATAGAGTGATAAGGAAAGCTGGGGCATTCAGATGACACCAAGCTCTCTTGATTTGGTTGAGTTCTGACCAAGTTAAGGTTAGTCTCCATTGGGGTAGCTGCTGGTTTACAGTCATCCATTAGGTACTTCTTTAATATATGGTGGATATACTTGGATTGGGTTAGTGTAATAATCTGGGTACTTCTGTCTATGGATAACTTAATCCCTAAGTACCAACTGAGTTCTCTTACATTGTATATCTTGAACTCCTTAGATAGGATGGATTTAGTCTCTTCCAATGTTTCTAGGTTTTTGGCAGCTATAATAAGATCATCCACATATGGAGCTAATAGAACTGGATTTGCTCTATCTGGCTGATAGTATATACTTTAGTCATCATTACTCCTTTTGAAACTCCAAGATTCCGAATAAGAATCTATCTTGCAATTCCGGGCTCTTGGTGATTATTTAAGAGCATATTGAGACTTTTTAAGCTTGCAGACTAAATGGGGGTTATCTTGGCCAGTAAACCCATTAGGCTGGTCCCTATACATGTCTTCATCAAGTTCTCCATTCAAAGATGCAGTTTACATCTATTTGATGAATAAAAACTTATACTTGGCTGCAATAGCCAATATTAATCTGATGGAATTAAACTTGGCTACTGGTGCAAAGGTCTCAGTATAGTCAAGTCCTTTTGTTTGAGAGTATCCTTTGGCCACAAGTCATGCTTTGTATCTTTCAATTGTACCATCAGCCTTGCATTTTGTCTTGAAGACCCATCTGCATCCAATTGATATCTGGTTGATTGGTGATTTGACTAAGACCCAAGTTTCATTTTCCATCAGGGCCTGATATTCCCCATTCATTGCAGATCTCCAGACCTCTATCTGAGGGCTATTCAGGGTCTCTTTCACAGTCTTGGGCTCATAAATATGGACTGAATAGGCATAGGCTAAGTTTGTATTCTCATTGTTATAGTATCTTGGGCTATTTCTTGTGCATTTGGATCTCCAGGCATTTGTTACTGGAATGATCACTTCTGGGATATTCCTGAGCACTGCTTCAGGCTGAATCATGGTTGTAGAGTCCTCTGAAGTGAGAAAAATTTCATTGTTTAGCTCTGAATTAGTCCTGACAGTTGGTAGACTTGAGATCAGATTTTTGTCATCATCTGAAGTCAATTTTTGTGAGAACTCTGAATTTTCTTCTGACAACACATCCCTGGACTTGATTAGCTTCTTTGCTTTTGTATTGTAGAGTGTTTATGCTTTACTCTGATTGCAGTAACCCAAAAATATGCATTTTTCAAATTTTGGCTCAAATTTTGAGTGATTCCTGGGCAATTTCTTAGCATATGCTCTACACCTAAATATTTTTAGATGTTCTGCGCTTAGTCTGCTTCCATACCATGCTTCAAATGGAATAGAATTACCAAGTAATTTGTTATAACTCCTATTTTTAAGTTATACATCAGTGGCAACTGATTGGCCCAAAAATCATATGATAATTTTAGATCATGGATCATAGATCTAGCCATATCAGTTATTGCTCTGTTAGCACATTCTGCTAGTCCATTTTGCTGTGGGGAGTTTGGTACAGTAGTCTTGTGCTTTATCCCATGAATTTTGCAGAAGTGGATGAAGAGTTTTGAGGTACATACTCCACCATTTTCAGAGCATATTTTCTTGATTTTCTCACCTGTTTCTCTCTCCACCATGGCTTTGAGCTCCCTGAGCTTAGACAGAGCTTCTTCCTCTCTCTCCATGAAGTTGACCCATGTATATCTTGTATAGTCATCAAAAATAGTGATTAAATACTTAATCCCACCTAGGGATAAATTTTGCTTAGGTCCACACACATCTGAGTGAGTTAGATCTAATTTTTCTTAATTTTGATTAACCCAGAGCTATGGAACTGTTGTCTGGCTTGTTTCCCATATATGCAGGCTTCACAGTGCTCCAAACTAGCTGGGGGATAAATTATACTCCATAAATTAACTGATCTTTGATTATTTTGCGCAAATAATCAAGATTGGTGTGTTCAAATCTCCTGTGCCAAAGCATTTGTGTTTCATCATTTAAACTGCTTCTGTTGGCTTCCAGACTTGTTGGAATATAAGTCAACTTGTATTGATTCTGATCTCTGATACCTAAAGCAATATGGGCACCATTTTGATTAGTAATCTTGCATCCAGAATTGTCAAAGCTGAAGCTGAGTCCTTCTGCTGTGGCCTTGCTTACGGATAGTAGGTTCTTGGCTATTTCTGGTACAAAGAGTACTTCTTTAAGGGTCAGTGTATGGCTTCCATCACTGCTGCTAAGATTTACTTGAATAGTTTTATCTCCCACTGCATCAAGTGTTCCATTGTCACCCATGAAAACCTTGTTGATTGGAATTTCTTGATATTGGGTAAAAAGTTCTTTTTGGTATGTAAAGTGTCAAGATGCTCCAGAGTCAATATACCACATCTGAGAATCCTTGTTTGTTGTCATATTTAGTGCAGATATGAAGAGTCTATTTTCAGTTGTGCAGCATATCCATATTCAGGCTTTTTCTGCTGACTATCTTTCTTTTTGACACACCCATCTGATGTGTGCCCTTTCCTTTTGCAGTAGTTACAAAACAGGTTGCTGTTGCATTTCTATGGTCATAGGCACCTCCCTTGTTGGTTATCATTGCTTATTAAAGCATTTTCTTCTTCTTCCTTATTTGTGCTTGATTTTCTTAATTCTTTATATACCTAATTTAAGGTATATGGCCGCCTGTGAAGCTACAAAAGAAGCAATGCGGTCAAGAAAGCTTTTTACAGATTAAGGCCAATGTCAAAAAATGCCTATTACTTTATCTCAAGACACTCAAGGATATATGCAATCAGATAGAAATCCAACTTCTCATGCTATAACTAAGCACAAAGATATTAGACATCATTTCATATGTGAAGCTATAGGGAATAGCTTAGTTAGCTTAGTTTACCACCCTTCAGATGTAATGATTGCAGCTATGTTTACCAAACCATTAGCTAGAGACAAGTTTGAATATCTTAGGTCAAAATTTGGACCAGTCAGTATGAACATTTGGCTGAGTAGGAGTTTGCAAAAATTCTTAATTCTACCTAAATATTCTCCTAGCTTAGCTCTTAAATCATTACCTTCAAATCCTAGAGAATACTGACTAAATTCCTGGTTGGGATTTACTTGGGATATTCTTACCAAAATACCAGGTGCCCAGAGCATCAAAACTCTCAATGTTGTCTAAGCAGCCCCAAACTTTGCGCACATGCTCTTGGGACCTTCCTTAACCTATTCTACATGTTTGTAATGCCAAGACCAGGTAAAAGCATAAACACTACTTTTACATTCAATAAATCATTGCATGAAAACCACAGAATCTACTGCCCTTCCAAATCACTAGAAATATCTTCAAGACCCTTGCTACAACTATCACATGCTCATCAGTAGCTGGTATGCCCATATATTTTATTCCGTCCACCAGCAGTGTAATTCTGTTAATTAGATTTTTAACTACTTTCCCTGCCTGCATCTTTGTATTGAAGCATTTTTGTCTAAGATTCATTTTCTTAACAGCTGAATATGACTGGTATGTATCTTTTATTAACTTACAGGCATTGGACTTGTTCCATCATTCCAGCTGATCATAGTGCCCAGTAGTACCATAGCATGCCAGATGGTGCCATACCGTGCCAATTTGGGATCAAAATTGATATGCATATGACCCTAAAATAACAAATTAATAACAAAATATACAACACTTTCTGGCACTATGATCAATGGCACAATGGAACAAGTCTATTCTTAGAGGTCTTGCACTTGAGCATTGAACTAGCAATTTAGCTTTGAGTTTCAGGCAAATGCAGTAAAAGGCACATTGTACCTTATTCTGGTACTTCAAGGCTTCCTCTCTCACATTTTTAGGAGGGCATCCTTCTCCTGTGACAACATTGTATCCCAGAGAAAGTATAATATGCTCTTTACTGGTTTAAATGAGTCCAAGGGACAACTAAGTGCAGAATCTTAATTTGTCAGAGAGTGGTATAAATATTATCAGAGAGATTCTGGTCTATGATGGACTAGAATATTGCTGGGTTTGACTATAAATGCAACAGCATTGATTTGCCATGCAGGCTAGGCTTGGTGCTTTTGGGAATGCTAGATATAATAGGCTTAGGTAGAAACCAGAATGGAGTTGTTGAATTCTTAATTATGCTGAGACAATCTTGATTTTATTGAGACAAAAACTAAGCCAAAAGACCTTCAGTTGACTTTTAGGCTATATTTACTATGATAGTAGCTCTTCCTAATATTGAAATCCTCTCATTTCTGGGGTATATTTCCTAATATGGAAATCTTGAAATCCCCATTAACTTTAAGAAGTGTGGTGTAGGAGCTATAAAAGGGGTCTTTAGACTCAATGTGGTGTCTAAACTGTTGTCATTAGAGTAAAGGGGCTTTTTGCAGTGGTCTCTCAAGGGGTGTCTTCAGAGTAAAAGGGCTTTTTAGAAGGGACTTCTCTAACAGAAATGTGGTAGTTTTGTTGTTGAGCTTAGCTTGGACTCTTGCAAGCTTTGCAGTCTCTTTATTGATATAGTACCAAGTGAAGTCAGAATAATCAATAGCTCAAGTGATGCAAGGGAAGTCTCATCAGCCTTAAACCTGTAACTGTAGTGCAGAGATTTTGGAAAGAGAGGCTTCCTTTTGTGCCATCAACTGGGGAAGTCATTTTTGTGAGAATTATGAAGGATTAAATTTTTTGGGCAAATGTGCAAGCAACACACAAGAAACAAAGCTAAGTTCTGCAGTGGGGCAGATTGCACATAGGTGCAGCACCTGCTAGAACTTCATGCAAACTAATTGGCTGGTTCAAGAGTTACATGTAATTAAAGTCACCATTGTAATCCCAGCAATGAAGGCCTGGTATATGTGGCTATTAGACTCCTTTAATCATAAATCCTAAAATACTGCTTCAAATGAGCTGTCATTTGAAACATGTGTTGGTAACTAAGTGCTCTGTATGACATAATACTCTTGGGTGGATTTCTTGTCAGGGTCTTGAGTTGTTACTCTTCAAAGCTAGAAAATCATGATCTTTCATTTGTGTGTTAAAATAGCCAAAGGCAAGATCAAGAAATGAATGCAATATTTGTTGAGAAATTGCAGTAATGGAATACTTTCTATGACCACACTTGAAAGGTTGCCATATACTCTGCCTATGTGGTAGAGAGTGCTACAGTAGGTTGCTCTGTTGAATTCTATGAAAATGCTCCTTCACAGTAACAAAAGGTGTAAGCTGTGGGGGTACCTTGTCCTTAAAATATTTCCCCAATCAGCATCAGAGTATCCCACAAGATCCTGTTCTGAATCATTATAGATGTACCACCAGCAGATAATAGCTGTTCCCTTTATATATCTTAAAATCTGCTTAACTGCTTCAACATGATCAGATCCATTGTTCTGATTGTGCTGGCTGACAACTCCCACTGAATGTGAGATATCTGGACATGTTACAAGCATGATTTACATCAGACTGCCAACCATAGATTGATAAGGAAAGTCAGGGTTTTCAGATGGCACCAAGCCCTCTTGATTTGGTCAAGTTTTGCCCAAGTTAAGGTTTGTCTCCATTGGGGTAGCTGCCAGTTTACAGTCTTCCATTTGATACATCTTTAGTATTTCTTGAATATACTTGAATTGACTTAGGGTGATAGTATGGGTATTTCTGCCTATGGAGACTTTATCCCTGAGCATAACTAAGTTCTCCTAGATTGGACATCTTGAGCTCATTAGATAGGTCCAATTTGGTCATTTCCAATATTTCTAGGTTATTAGCAGCTATAATAGGAATGTCCATATAAAGAGCTTATAGAGCTGGACTTGCCATATCTGGCTAACAGTATATACTATAGTCAGCATTACCTATGTGAAGCTCAAAAATTCTAAATAAGAATCTATTTTGTAATTCCATGCTCTAGGGGATTGCTTGAGTCAATATAGAGACTTCTTAAACTTACAGACCAAACATGGGTTATCTTGGTTAGCAAATACATGAAGCTGGTCAAAGTGTTATGATCTGCCGCTTGAATGCTTAAGTTAGATCAGTTTTTAGTCAAATCAATTAGCTATATGTTTAGGTTATCAGTATATTAGTACATCAGTATTATCTATCAAATTGGTAGCGTTAGTCAGCAAATAAATCAGAAAATCCTTATCAGACAGAAATATATATATTAAGTAGGATATTATTGGGTGATGATGATGCAATCATATGAGTCATCAGCCATGGCCTATATTAGGAAATACAATTAGTCAGCAACTAATCTGGCAAAATGAATATAAGGAGCTGCTGTAACCTCAATAAAGATCAGTTCAAGTTTTAGTGAATACAATACTAGCTAAACTCCCTATTCCTCTACAACTCTTATACCAAGACTTGTAACATTGGTAGCAGCAATAACAAGAAACATTGCTCCTGAAGAAAGAAGAAGCCTCCCTCAAGATGTTGGAAAATCAAGGATGGAAGAATGCTATGCAACAAATCCAGGCCCAGCAGCAACAGTTACTCCAGACCCTTAGCTAGCAGCAACAAGGAATGACTACCATGGCCCATAGCCAGCAAAACCCTGTCAAGAGCTACTTTAGTGTGATGGTCAACCTGTAACATGGTAGAGTCAATGAAAGCATGGGAACTTGGTTCTTCCAGATTGAAGAAGCTTTCAAGGCTAAGGGAATTGCTCCAGAAAGCAAGTTACATTATGCAGCCTTTTACCTGGCAGACGCAGCTTTACAATGGTACCACAACAAGATCAGGTCAGTCACCATGATGGGATGCTCTACCATCTCTACCTGTGATGAGTTTGTATTGGAAATACAGGAAGCCTTTGAGCCCCCACACCAATAGATACTACTAAGAAGAAAGTTGAAGACACTCAGACAGAAAGGAATGGTCCAAGAGTACATCTATGAATATAGATGTCTACTTGGGCAAACTGAAAGAATGGACCCACTGGATCAAGCCAAATACTTTATTGATGGGTTGAAAGAAAGAACTTGTAAGGAAGTGAATTATCAAAGACCTCACATTATTGAAGAAGCCGTCAAGATTGCCATTGACTATGACTCAGCTATGTCTGGAGTTGGGAAGCCCACAGTGACTTATCAGAGAGGCTACAATCACTATGAAAGAAGACAATCAGAAGCAGTACCAATGGAAATAGACACTATTCAGAAGAATCCTACCTCAGAAGAATGTAAGAAGAAAGGACTTTGCTTCAATTGCCACCAGCAGGGACATATTGCAAAGTACTGCCCTCAGAGAACAAATGGACACCAGCCATCAACAACCTTTAACCATATTGAGGCCATGGAGCATAGTAACATGGTGATGAACTTGAAGAAGACTCAGAACTCACCTTCCATATGACAGAAGAATACCTATCTCAGAAGATCTCAAACTCAGGAAAGCTATTATACTTGAATGGAGTAATCAATGGAGTACCTGCCAAGATCATGATTGACTCAGGAGCATCACATGAGTACATGTCAGAGCAATTTGCTTTGAAAGCTGGAATCAACTTGGAACCCACCAAATCAACTTCAGTCTCAACAGCTGATGGGAACTCTCTCATAATCAAATGTTTTACTCAGCCAGTAAGGATGAAGATCAATGACTATGAAGAAAAGCTACAGGCCTATATATTTTGGAACTGCAAGTTTGACCTTGTACTTGGGAAAACTGTTGAAATATTGGACTATTTGGTATCATTCAGCAGCTAAAAATTTATTTAACAATTCTAGGCTAGTCTTAGTCACTGTAGGACTCATTTACTGCCTTAACTTTGCCACTTTCTCCAGATATATGATCTTATGATTATTCCCCTATAGTCAGGATCAAATTAGCACTATTACCAAACATTATGTACTAACCCTGAAACTGTTACAGAATGCTCCTGAATATTGAGAAACCCTCCCTACTTAGTGTTGCAGCTGTATTACTTCCACAAAGGTATAAATACTGAGCTTCTTTATGAATAAACAATAGTTCAACTATTATCACTATTTCTTGATAAGTTCCTTATATCCAGATCACTTCTTAAATTGCAACAGGTTATGAGCCCCAATTGCCTTAATCTATTCTAAAGATGACTTCTACCAGCAAACAAAGCAATACCAACATCTTCCCTGTAAAGGAGAGGTTTGATGGGAAGAACTACAGACTTTGGAGAATCAAGATGCAGATCCACCTTGAGGAAAGAAAGCTTTGGAACATAGTAACAGGAAAGAAAGTTGAGCCCAAAGGAACAGCAGAAGATGTGGAGAAGTTTCAAGAGAAGGAGAGAAAGGCCTTCAATGCAATATGCATCAATGTGCAAGACTCCTTCATTGGACAAATCCATGCCTCAAATACTGCCGAAGCAGCATGGGAATCCTTAGAGAAGATCTTTAGAGCAAAGTCAGTATCAAGCAAGCTTTATTTGAAACAAAAGTTCTTCAACATGAGAAAAAAGCCAGATGATGACATGCTACAACTCATTACCAGAATGGAGACACTTGCAGAAGAACTTTACAGTATTAATGCTGGTGTAGATGATGAAGAAAAGATACTCTGTCTGCTTTGCAGCCTACCAGACGAGTATGAGCCACTCATACTTTCTTTTGAAAGCAGAGAAGATAACTTGACTTTAGACTATGTCAAAGGAAGACTTCTCCATGAAGAACTCAGACGTAATGATCAAGCAGAGAAAATTGAAGATAATGCTTTATTCAGTTCAGAAAGACATACAGAAAAGAAGGGAAAGCAACAAAACCAAAGAAAACCTGGCTGCTGTAACTATTGTAAGAAGCCAGGACACTGGGCAAGAGAATGCAAGAAGAAACAAGCAGTCAAAAAACAGAAACTAGAGCAGGCAAACCATATAACTACTGATGAACAGCTATTTGTCACTGTACAAGAGAGTGCAAGTAACCGAAGTAATGAATGGTATATTGACTCTGGAGCATCACAGCACATTTGTGGTATAAAGGATTGGTTCAGCAACTTAAAGACTATTCCCGTAAGAAAGGTTTATCTGGGAGATAACTCTGCATTGGAAGCTACCGCCAGTGGGTCTGTACAACTAAATATGAGTGATAACTCAGGGGCAACAATAGCAAAACTGACTGACGTACTCTATGTACCTGGCATAGCTAAGAACCTACTCTCAGTCAGTAAAGCAACTACTCAGGGACTGAAATTTGTTTTTACTAAGCTGAGCTGCTCAATATTGAGTGAAAATGGACAAAAATTAGCTTCGGGAATCAGAGATCACAATATATACAAGTTACAATGCAAGATCATTGTACCTGAGTATGTCAACATTGCTGAAACTGATGAAACCAACTGGGAGACGTGGCATAGGAGGCTAGGACACATAGGGGAACAGAAAATGAGCCAATTGGTGAAAAATCAGCTTGTTTTGGGCCTAAAATACTCAATTCCGATCAAATTGAATGTTTGTAAGGGATGTTCATATGGCAAACAAGCTAGGCAACGTTTCAAGAGCTCAGAAGGCATCAATACCACCGAAATATTGGCTATTGTACACTCAGACATATGTGGCCCCATGAGAACACTGTCCTTTGGAGCCAAGAGATACTTTATGACGTTTATTGATGACAAGACAAGATAAACATGGGTGTACTTCCTCAAAACAAAGGATGAAGCTTTAGAGACATTTAAGCACTTCAAGAACATGGCAGAAACACAAACTGGGTGTAAATTGAAGGTACTACAAAGTGACAATGGAGGAGAATACTGCTCAAAGGAGTTTGCAAAATACTGCTTGTCTACTGGTATACTTCAACAGACCACAGTTCCTCATACTCCACAGCAAAATGGAGTAGCAGAACGTGCAAATGAACAATAGTAGAGATGGGAAGATCTATGCTACATGATAAGGGAGTGGACTACACGTTTTGGGCTGAATCTGTTGCTACCGCTGTATACATCAAGAACAGATGCCCAACAACAGCACTACGTGATTCTACACCCTTTGAAGCATATACAGGCAAAAAACCAGATCTCCAGCACCTCAGGATCTTTGGCAGTGATGTTTTTATCACATCCCTGACAAAAAATGCTCAAAGTTGGAACCAAAGAGTAGAAAAGGGATCTTTCTTGGGTATTGTGAAGATACTAAAGGGTATAGAGTGTATGATGGCAAAATTCAGAAGCTGATCAAGAGCAGGGACATTGTATTTGAGGAGAATTCAGATCAGAAAGCCACATAAATCATTGGCCAGCTGCCTGATGATGCAATCAACACAAATGAAGAAGATACGTACCAAATCCAGCCAGAGATGGAAGATACTTCTACCAGTTCCAGATCAGAACAGATTATCCCAGTTAGGAGATCTACCAGAATAAGAAATGCCCCTGGATCCTGGTGGCAGACATCCAATGATCATGAAGAAGCTTATCTTGCCTTATGTGCCAAACCTCAGAATCTGGAACAGGCAATGCAAGGTCCAGATGCTACTAAGTGGCAACAAGCCATGCAGGAGGAGTACCAATCACTGATCAAGGCAAAAACGTGGGAATTGGTAGATTTACCAAATGGGTGAAAGCCAATAGGATGTAGATGGGTCTGCAAGATCAAGATAACCTCAAATGGTGCTGTTGATAAGTACAAGGCTAGATTGGTAGCTAAAGGCTATTCCCAGATCCAGGGACTAGACTTTAAGGAAACATTTGCTCCGGTTGCCAAGTTTAACTCTATTAGGACAGTTCTAGCCCTGGCAGCTGTACACAGTCTAGATCTACACCAAATGGACGTCAAAACAGCCTTTCTAAATGGGGATTTGCAAGAAACTATATATATGGAGCAACCAGAAGGTTTTACCGATCCAAAAAGCCCCCATAAGGTGTGCAACTTAGAAAATTGTTGTATGGGCTTAAGCAGGCACCCAGAGCATGGTATAACAAGATTGACACATATCTAGAGGAAATTGGGTTCTCTCGTAGCACTGCAGATCACAGTATATATGTGAAACAGCTCAAAAAGGGTGTGATCATCCTAGTTCTTTATGCGGACGACCTAATTATAGCTACAAGTGATCAAGAGGCACTTAAACAGACGAAATCAGATCTCTTCAGCAAGTTTGAGATGAAAGATCTTGGAAAATTGAGCTATTTTCTTGGAATTGAGGTCAAATTTGACATACCTACGCAGAAAATTGTGCTGAATCAGTCTAAGTACATCAGGGGCATTCTTAGACGCTTCAAAATGGAAAATTGCAAACCTGCAGCAACCCCTATGGACAATAACCTGAAATTAAGCAAATCTCTGCCAGTTATAGATGAAAACGGCTCAAATATGGACCAAAACTTTCCCTATCAATCAATGGTCGGTAGCCTAATGTACTTGATGGTGTCTACATGTCCAGATATTGCAGTAGCAGTTGGAATAGTCAGTCAATTCATGCAGAATTATGGATCAGATCAAATTGCAGCAGTTAAGCGGATTTTCAGATATCGACAAGGTACCATAAATATGGTACTGGAATACTCTGGAGCAGCTAATAGGCAAAAATTTGATGGTTATAGTGATTCAGATTGGGGTAGGGATTTGATTGACAGACGCTCTACCACAGGCTATGTATTTCTTTATGCTGGTGCAGCTATTACTTGGAATTGCAAGAAACAACCAACTGTGGCACTATCTACAACTGAAGCCAAATATATGGCTGCATGTCAAGCAACTAAGGAGGCTATATGGCTACAAAAATTATTCAAAGACTTAGGTTTTAATTCAGGTGAACCAACATGTATTTACAAGGATAATCAAAGTTGTATTTCATTAGCTAGAAATCCTACTAATCATGCCAGAACTAAGCACATTGATATACAGCATCACTTTGTGAGGGAAGCTGTAGAAAATAACTTAGTAGAGCTGGTTTACTGCCCAACTGACAAAATGGTGGCAGACATATTGACAAAGCCACTAGCTAGGCCACAGTTTGAGATCCTTAGAGAGAAATTGGGATTAAGAAATTATTTAGTTGAGGGGGAGTGTTGAAATATTGGACTATTTGGTATCATTCAGCAGCTAAAAATTTACTTAACAATTCTAGGCTAGTCTTAGTCACTGTAGGACTCATTTACTGCCTTAACTTTGCCACTTTCTCCATATATATGATCTTATGATTATTCCCCTATAGTCAGGATCAAATTAGCACTATTACCAAACATTATGTACTAACCCTGAAACTGTTACAGAATGCTCCTGAATATTGAGAAACCCTCCCTACCAGTGTTGCAGCTGTATTACTTCCACAAAGGTATAAATACTGAGCTTCTTTATGAATAAACAATAGTTCAACTATTATCACTATTTCTTGATAAGTTCCTTATATCCAGATCACTTCTTAAATTGCAACAAAAACCTGGCTATTTTGTTGTAATCCATCAATCAACTGGAGAACCCATGCAACTCAGGTCCAGAAGGACAACAAGACCTATGAGCTATTACCTGTCAGGCTAGATTTCAACTTGGTCAATTCCAGTATGTGTGAAACAAGTGAGCTTAGCAAGAAACAGTTCTGTAGAGCACTAAGAAATGGCACCCAGATGTTCCTCATGGCAGTATTACAGGAGTATTCCTCTACTCCAGTACCCCAGAAGGGCCAAACTCCTTTGAAGGAATATTCAGATGTGTTTCCAGAAGAGCTTGTAAGCCTACCACCAGTCAGAGACATGGATCATGCCATTGAGACATGAGATGGTGCTCCAGTGAGTAAGACACCTTACAGAATGAGTCTATTGGAGTTGGAAGAGATGAAGAGACAAATAGATCAGTTACTGGACCAAGGATATATCAGACCCAGCAAGTCACCTTGGCAAGCACCAGTACTTTTTGTGAAGGAGAAGGATGGGGCACTTAGGATGTGCATTGACTACAGTACCCTCAACTCAGTTGCCGTGAAGAATAAGTACCCCATACCTTGGATTGATGTGCTTTTGGACCAACTCAATGGAGCCACTATTCTTAGCAAGATTGACCTCATGTCAGGATACAACCAGATTAGAGTTAAGCCAGAAGACATCCCTAAGACAGCATTCAGGACCAGATATGGACATTACAAGTACTTAGTCACAAGTTTTGGCCTCACCAATGCCCCTGCAACATTCATGACCCTGATGCAGACTGTCTTCCAGGAGTACTTAGACAAGTTTGTCATAATCTACCTAGATGATATATTTATATACAGCAAGACAGAAGAGGATCACTTGGTCCACACTGAAAAGGTCTTGAAGAATCTAAGAGAGAACAAGATTTACGGCAAGCTACCCAAGTGTGAATTTTTCAAGGAACATGTTGAATATCTGGGACTCATAGTGACTAGCCCAGGAGTAACCTTAGACCCTAAGAAGGCTGAAGTTATCAAGAATCTGAAGCAGCCCCTTAGCATATCAGGGCTCAGATCATTCCTTGGAATGGTTTCCTATTATTGGAGATTTGTCAAGTCCTTTGCAAGTATTGCAGCCCCTTTAACTGATATCCTAAAGAAAGACAATACCTACAAGTGGGACATAGCTTGTGAAACTGCCTTCCAAATGCTCAAGAATGAACTTGCTAAGCTTGGCAGCTTAAGAATACCTGACTTCAGAAAAAAGTTTACTCTGTGCACAGATGCTTCAGATTATGTAATTGGTGGAGTGTTGAGCCAAGAACACAAGGGAAAGGACTATCCCGTTGCCTTTGAGTCCAAGAAACTGAACTCAGCAGAACAAAACTATCTAGTGCATGAGAAGGAGATGCTTGCTATGATACACTGTTTGAAGACATGGAGATGCTATATTGAAGGAGTCAAATGCACTGTGAAGACTGATCATGCCTCCCTCAAGTATATATTTACTCAGAAGGTACTCTCTAGAAGAATCCCAAGATGGAGTGAAAATATTCAGCTATTTGACTTGGAGATTGTCTACTGCGCTGGAAATAACAACACAAATGCTGATGCTTTATCATGATTAGATCAAGTTGCGCAACCCAACTTGGTGCATGATTCAGATTGGCCTAGCCTATTACCAAAGTACTTGGAGGACTAAGCCATTCCTGATGAGATGAATGAGGATATCAAGAAGATAATCCGGGATGAAGCTGGCAAATTTGTAGTACAGGATGACACACTCTACCAAATTGTTGATGGATGCCTTATTGCCTATTGCCCTTATGTTTCTCACCTGGATTTAATACATAAGCTACACAATAGATATTGACATCTTGGAATTGAAGGAGCCTATAGCCTTGTGAAAGCCAGTGCATGGAGGCCCAGAATGAAACATGACATTGAGAAGCTGGTGAAAACAAGCCCAAATTGCCAAATTAACCAAGGCCAACCACAGAGAATTGCTGAACATTTTTCCCTTGGAGCCTGTAAGACCATTTGAAAGATGGGGAATTGGCTTTATTGGAAGACTGCCAACTACCAGGAAATGCAACCATTGGATCCTAGCAGCAATTGACCATACCACTCAATGGTCAGTGGCTAAAGCTGTACCTATAGCCAGTGAATAAGAAGTTACAAGTTTCATATACCATCAGATCCTTATGAAGTTTGGATGCCCTGCAGAGATTCTATCTGATAGAGGTGCAAACTTTATGGCAAAGACATTGGAAGCTTACCTGGAAATGCAGCAGATCAATCACTTGAAAACCTTGGCATATTATCCCAGAACTAATGGAGTCACTGAGTGGTTTAATGGATTACTTGGAAAAATGCTGACCAAGTATGCAAATGGAGTTGTCAGTAGATGGGATGAGTATATAGACCAAGCACTCTTTGCATGCAGAGTCAGAGTACACAACACCACCTGGCAATTGCCATTTTACTAAGTGTATGGATGTGAACCAAGGATTGCAGGGGATCTCACATAACCAAAGCTTATGGGTGCCTTAGAAGATGAGCTCAGTGAGCCAAGTAGACACCAGCCACCAAAACAAAGACATTAAGAGGCACAAAACAAAGTATCTCAAAGTGCAGAAAAGATGAAGCAAAGATTTGATAAGACTATATCACCAGAGGCATTGACAGTTGGGAACTTTATAGTGCTAAGTAACAACACTTGGAAGAAGCTTGTGACACAATGGACAGGACCATTCAAGATCATCATAGAATGTCCATTTGCAACTTACCAACTAGTGGACAAACAGGGCAATATCCAGGAAGACTTTGTGCATAGGGATAGACTCAAGCTTGCAAGACATGCTGACAATATTGAACCATCAAGATATTGGTATCACAAGAAAAGAGATTCAGGAGAACTCTCTCAACATAAGCAGTGGAGAATTTTATGATCTGCCGCTTGAATGTTTAAGTTAGATCAGTTTTTAGTCAAATCAAGCTATATGTTTAGCTCATCAGAATATCAGTATTATCTATCAAATTAGTAGTATCAGTAAGCAAATAAACCAGCAGATCCTTATCAGTCAGAAATAGATATCAAGTAGGATCTTATTGGGTGAAGATGATGCAATCAAATGAGTCATCAGCCACAGCCTACATTAGGAAATACAATTAATCAGCAACTAATTGGGCAAAATGCATATAAGGAGCTACTGGAACCTCAATAAAGATCAGTTCAAGTTTTAGTGAATACAATACTAGCTAAACTCCCTGTTCCTCTACAACTCTTATATCAAGACTTGTAACAGTATACAGTCTAGGTCTTGATTGAAGGGACATAAAACATCCTTTCTAAATGGGAACTACAACTGACTGAAAATATGGAGCAACCAGAGGTTTTTACCAACCCAAAAGGCCCCTATAAGGTGTGCAAACTCAGAGTATTGCTCTATAGATTTAAACAGGCACCTAGAGCATAGTACAAGATTGACATATATTCAGAGGAGATTATGTTCATTTATTGCACTGCAGATAATGTATATATGTGAAGCAGCTCAAAAAGGGTGTGATCACCCTTTACTCTATGTTGACAACTTAATAGTAGCAACAAGTGACCAGTAGACACTTAAACAGACAAAATCAGATATCTTCAGTAAGCTTGGGATGCAAGATCCTGGAAAATTGAGCTATTTCCTTATGAATAAGGTCAAATTTGACAAACCCACGCAGAAAATTGTGTTGAATCAGTCTAAGTATATAAGACACAATCTTAGATGCTTCAAAATGTTAAATTGCAAGCCTGCAGCAATCCCCATGACAGATAACCTAAAATTGTGCAAATTTCAGTCAGTCTTTGGTCAAAAATGCTTAAATTTGAACAAAAACTTCCCCAACCAATCAATGATTAGTAGCCTGATTTTTGTAATAGTATTTACACTTCCAGACATTGCTGTGGCAGTAGTAACAAATATTCAAGTAATGCATAATTATGGATTCGATCAAATTACAGCAGTCAAGTAGATTTTCAGATATATACAAGGTACCACAAGTTTGATGCTTGAACACTCTAGAGCTGCTAACAGGCAAGGATTTTATGGTGATATTAATTCAGACTGGGTAGGGATCTGATTGGCAGATGCTCTGCCACTGGGTATGTATTACTGTATGCTGGTGTGGCTATCAATTGGAATTGTCAGATAAAATCAACAATAGCACTCTCCACAGCTGAGGCAAAGTGTATGCCTGCTTGTCAAGCAACTAAGGAGGCTAAATGATTACAAAAAGCATTCAATGACTTAAGTTTTTTTTCAGATGAACCAACAGACATTTACAAGAGTAATCTAAGTTGTATTTCATCAGTTCCAAGGTCCAACAAACCATGCTAGAACTATACATGCAACACCACTTTGTTAGCAAAGCTGTAGAAAATAGCTTGGTAGAGTTGGTTTACTGCCCAACTAACAGATTGGTGGTAGATATATTGAGTGGATCACTAGCTAGGCTATAGTTTGAGAATCTCAGAGAGGAATAAGGATTAAGAAACTATTTGTGTAGGAGAAGTGTTGGGACATTGAACTAGTTGGTATGGTTTGGCAGCTAAAAATTATTTAACAATTACGGCCAGGTCTTAATTACAATAGACTCATTTGTACCCCTAACTTTGGCACTCTCTTTCAGATATATGAACCTGTGATTATTCCAAGTGGTGATTTCCAATGCAGTTACTTGTACAGAATGTTAAAATATTGAACTATTTGGTATCATTCAGCAGCTAGAAGTTGACTCAACAATACTAGACTAGTCTTAATCACTGTAGGACTAATATACAACCCTAACCTTGCCACTTTCCTCAGATCTATGATCCTTTGTTCCTAAAGTCAAGATCATATTAGCACTTTTACCAGACATTATTTATCAACCCTGAAACTGTTACAGAAAGCTTCTCAATGTTGAGAAGCCCTCCTTACCTAGTGTTGCAGTTGTATTACTTCTACAAAGGTATAAATACTGAGCTTCTTTATAACTAAACCAAAACACAACTACTATCACCATTTCTTGATAAGTTTGTTAAGTCAAGATCACATCTTATATTGAAACAGAGTGTGGGGTTAGGCTTACTGTTGATGTACAGTAAAGGGACTTGTATGGGTCTATATAATTGGCAATTGAGGTTCAACTGAAGTTTCAACAGAAATAAATCCATTTGCACAAATGATAAGTAAGAGAAATGGTCAAGTCAAGAAGTAAGGAGTGTGAAAAAGAGGCTATAGCCACTCAATGCATGCAAACTCAGGAGGTGGTAGAGTGTCCAGGATCAGAATGAGAGACAATTGGCAGAGAATCAGTTAAAAGCCATTATTGTATTGTTGTGATGGAAAATTGATCAATTCTTTGTGGAATCTAGGGCGCAAATTAATTGATGGTCTTGGCATAGTATCCTGATGGGGTCAATACCTCTTTGTTGCAGGCATTGGAATTTGCATCAGCCTTTTGACAGGATTGTCACAATGATTTTCATAGGGTATAGCTATCCAGGATTGGTAGTGATGTAGGACAGGATGCTGGGGAGACTGTTATCATTTACAACTTGAATGTTTAAGTGAGATCAGCTTTAATCAAATCAATTAGTTTTATTTTTTGCCTATCAGTATATCAGTGTTGCCTATCAGCTCATTAGTGGTGTCAGCTGATGAAATAGCAGACCCTTATCTTACAGATATTCATATATTAAGTATAATCAAACTGGGTGATGATGATGGAATTAAATGAGTCATCAGCCACATCCTACATTAAAAAATAAAAGTTGTTGGCAATTAATCTGGCAAGACATATGTAAGGAGCTGCTGGAACCTCAAGAACAATCAGTTCAAGTTGTAGTGAATACAATACTAGCTAAACTTGCTATTCCTCAGCAACTCTTATATCAAGACTTTAGGATTGGTAGTAGCAGTAACCAGAAATCTCTCCTTTGAAGAAAGAAGAAGCCCCCCTCTAAGAGTCAGAAAATCAAGAATGGGATAATGCTGTGCAGCAAATCCTGGCCCAAAAGCAACAAATACACCAGATCCTTAGCCAGCAGCAACAAAGAATGACTACCATTGCTCCAAGCCAGCAAAATCCTGCTAAGAGCAACTTTTGTGTGAAGGTCAACTGGTATCATGCCAGAGTCAATAAAAATCTAGGAACAAGTCAATTGGAGTTGGAAGAGATGTAAGGACAAATAGATCAGTAATTAGGGCAAGGATATATCATGCCCAGCAAGTCATCTTGGGGAGCACCAGTACTTTGTGTGAAAAGGAAGGATGGAACACCTAGGATTTGCGTTGAATAAAAAGCCCTCACTCAGTTGCTATGAAGAATTGTTATGATCTGCCGCTTGAATGTTTAAGTTAGATCAGTTTTTAGTCAAATCAATTAGTATATATTTAGGTTATCAGTATATCAGTATTATCTATGAAATCAGTAGCATTAGTCAGCAAATGAATCAACAGATCCTTATCAGACAGAAATAGATATATTAAGTAGGATCTTGTTGGGTGATGATGATGCAATCAAATGAGTCATCAGTCACAACCTACATTAGGAAGTACAATTAGTCAGCAATTTATCTGGCAAAATGTATATAAGGAGCTGATGGAACCTCAATAAAAATCAGTTCAAGTTTTAGTGAATACAATACTAGCTAAACTCCCTATTCCTCTACAACTCTTATACCAAGACTTGTAACATTGATAGCAGTGATAACCAGAAACCTCCCTCCTGAAGAAAGAAGAAACCACCCTCAAGATGTTGGACAATCAAGAATGGAAGAATGCCATGCAGCAAATCCTGGCCCAACAGCAACAGTTACTCCAGATCCTCAGCCAACAGCAACAAGGAATGACTACCATGGCTCAGAGCCAGCAAAGCCCTGTCAAGAGCAACTTTAGTGTGAAGGTCAACCGGTACCATGGCAGAGTCAATGAAAACCTGGGAACTTGGCTCTTTCAGATTGAAGAAGCTTTTAAAGCTAAAGGAATTGCTCCAGAAAGCAAGTTGCATTATGCAGCTTCTTACCTGGCAGATGCAGCTTTACAGTGGTACCACAACAAGATCAGGTCAGCCACTATGATGGGATGCTCTACAATCTCTACCTGGGATGAGTTTGTGTCGGAAATTCAGGAAGCTCTTGAACCTCCACACCAGCAGACACTACTAAGAAGGAAGTTAAAGACACTCAGACAGAAAGGAATGGTGCAAGAATACATCTATAAGTACAGATGTCTTCTTGGACAAATTGAAAGAATGGACCCCTTGGATCAAGTTGAATACTTTATTAATGGGTTGAAAGAAAGAACTTGCAAGGAAGTCAATTACCAAAGACCTCAGACTATTGAAGAAGCCATCAAGATTGCCATTGACTATGACTCAGCTATGTTTGGAGTTGGGAAGCCTACAGTGACTAATCAGAAAGGCAATAATCATTATGAAAGAAGACAATCAGAAGTAGTACCAATGGAAATAGACGCTATGCAGAAGAATCCCTCCTCAGAAGAATGCAAGAAGAGAGGACTTTGCTTCAATTGCCACCAGCAGGGACATATTGCAAAGTACTGCCCTCAGAGAAGAAATGGACACCAGCCAACAAGAACCTTCAACCATATTGAGTCCCATGAACACAGTAATGTGGAAGATGAGCTTGAAGAAGACTTAGAACTCACCTTCCATATGACAGAAGAGTACTTGTCCCAAATGACTTCAAACTCAGGGAAGTTATTGTACTTGAATGGAGTAATCAATGGAGTACCTGCCAAGATCATGATTGACTCAGGAGCATTGCATGAGTACATGTCAGAGCAATTTGCTTTGAAAGCTGGAATCAACTCAGAGCCTACCAAATCAACTTCAGTCTCCACAGCTGATGGGAACTCCCACATAATCAACCGTATTACCCAGCCAGTAAGAATGAAGATCAATGACTATGAAGAAGACCTACAGGCTTATATATTTGGGAACTGCAAGTTTGACCTTGTACTTGGGAAAACCTGGCTATTTTGTCGTAATCCATCAATCAACTGGAGAACCCATGCTACTCAGATCCAAAAAGACAACAAGACCTATGAGCTATTACCTGCCAGGCTGGATTGCAACTTGGTCAATTCCAGTGTGTGTTAGACAAGTGAACTTAGCAAGACCCAGTTCTGTAGAGCACTTAGAAAAGGTACCCAGATGTTCCTCATGGCGTTATTACAGGAGGATTCCTCTACCCCAGCACCCCAGCAGGTCCAGACTCTCTTGAAGAAATATTCAGACGTGTTTCCAGATTAGCTTGTAAGCCTACCACCAGTCAGAGACGTGGATCATGCCATTGACACAGGAGATAGCCCTCCAGTGAGCAAGACACCTTACAGAATGAGTCCATTGGAATTGGAGGAAATGAAGAGACAAATTGATCAGCTATTGGAGCAAGGATACATCAGGCCCAGCAAGTCACCCTGGGGAGCACCAGTGCTTTTTGTGAAAAAGAAGGATGGAACACTTAGGATGTGCATTGACTACAGAGCCCTGAACTCAGTTACCATCAAGAATAAGTACCCCATACCTTGGATTGATGAGCTTTTAGACCAACCTAATGGAGCCACTATTTTCAGCAAGATTGACCTCATGTCAGGATACAACCAGATTAGGGTGAAACCAGAAGATATCCCTAAGACAGCATTCAGGACCAGATATGGACATTACGAGTACTTAGTCATGAGTTTTGGCCTCACTAATGCCCCTGCAACATTCATGACGCTGATGCAGACTGTCTTTCAGGAGTACTTAGACAAGTTTGTGATAATCTACCTGGATGACATATTGATATACAGCAAGATGGAAAAGGATCACTTGGTGTACATTGAAAAGGTCTTGAAGAAACTAAGAGAGAACAAGCTATATGGCAAGCTAGCCAAGTGTGAATTCTTCAAGGAACACGTAGAATATCTGGGACACATAGTGACTAGCACAGGAGTAACCTTAGACCCCAAGAAGGTGGAAGTAATCAAGAATTTGAAGCAGCCCCATAGCATATCAGAACTCAGATCCTTCCTTGGAATGGTTTCCTATTATTGGAGATTTGTCAAGTCATTTGCAAGTATTGCAGCCCCTTTAACTAATATCCTCAAGAAAGACAATACCTACAAGTGGGACATAGCTTGTGAGACTGCCTTCCAGACGCTAAAGAATGAACTTGCTAAGTTGCCAAGCCTAAGAATACCAGACTTCAGAAAAAAGTTCACTCTGTGCACAGATGCTTCAGATTATGCAATTGGTGGAGTGCTGAGCCAAGAAAACAAGGGAAAGGACTACCCTGTTGTCTTTGAATCCAAGAAACTGAACTCAGCAGAACAAAACTATCCAGTCCATGAGAAGGAGATGCTTGCTATAATACACTGTTTGAAGACATGGAGATGTTATATTGAAGGAGTCAAATGCACTGTGAAGACTGATAATGCCTCCCTCAAGTATATATTTACTCAGAAGGTACTCTCTAGAAGAATGACAAGATGGAGTGAATACATTCAGCAATTTGACCTGGAGATTGTCTACTGCCCTGGAAAAAACAACACGGTTGCTGATGCCTTATCAAGATTAGATCAAGTTGCACAACTCAACTTGGTGCATGAATCAGATTGGCCTAGCCTATTACTAAAGTACTTGGAGGACCAAGCCATTCCTAACAAGGTGGATGAAGATATCAAGAAGATAATCCGTGATGAAGCCAGCAAATTTGTTGTACAGGATGAAACACTCTACCAAATTGTTGATGGAAGCCCTATTGCCTATTGTCCTTATGTTGCTTGCCTGGATTTAATACATAAGCTACACAATGGATATGGACATCTTGGGATTGAAGGAACCTATAGCCTTGTGAAAGCCAGAGCATGGTGGCCCAGAATGAAACAAGATATGTGGTAATGGAAAGTATTCCATTACTACAATATCTCTAAACCAATATTGCACTCATTTCTTTATTTTGCTTTTTGCTATTGTAACACACAAGAGAAAGATCAAGAATTTCCAACTTTGAAGAGCAAATGCTCCAGACCCTGACATGCAATCCACCCAGGAATATTATGTCATACAGAACACGTAGTAGCCAACACATGTTTCAAATTACAGCTCATTTGAAGCAGCACTTAAGGAGTAATGACCAAAAGAGTCCAACTATTATATATACTATGCCTTATTGCTAGGATTACTATGGTGACTTTGATCGCGTGTAACTTTTGAACCAGCCAATCAAATCACGTGAAATTTTCACAGGTGCTGCGCCTATGTCCGATCTGCGCCACTGCAAAATTTTAGCTTCATATTACGTGTATTGCTTGCGTAATCGCCCAAAAACTTTGATCCTTCAAAATTTTCATATATATGACTTCCCCAGCTGAAAAATAAAGAGAGAGCCTCTCTTTCCAGAATCTCCACACTATGATTACAAGTTCAAAGGTTATAAGACTTCCCCTGCATCACTTGCACTGTTGAGTATTCTGACTTTGATCAGTACTACATCAGTAAAGAGACTGCAAAGCTCACAAGAATCCAATCTAAGTTCTACAAGAAACTACCACTTTTCTGTCGGAAAAGTCCCCTCTAAGAAACACCTTTACTCTAAAGACACCCCTTTAGACAACCCTTTAGTCTAAAGACCACTTTAGAGACCCCTTTAAGA
Source organism: Basidiobolus meristosporus CBS 931.73 (assembly GCA_002104905.1). Taxonomy (NCBI): domain Eukaryota; kingdom Fungi; phylum Basidiobolomycota; class Basidiobolomycetes; order Basidiobolales; family Basidiobolaceae; genus Basidiobolus; species Basidiobolus meristosporus. The sequence continues at coordinate 68,233 of MCFE01000121.1, read as the reverse complement.
AACCCCTTTACTCTAAAGAAGCCCCTTTAGGCACCCCTTTAGTGTAAAGTCCACTTTAGAGACCACTACAAGAAGCCCCTTTACTCTAAAGACACCCCTTTAGACACCCCTTTAGGTCTAAAGACCCCTTTAGAGACTTCTACAACACACCCCTTTAGGTTAAAGGGGAGTTCAGAATATCCATATTAGGAAATATTTTCTCAGAAAGGAAAGTGACTTCCAAATAAGGAAAAGTTACTATAAAAGTAAATAAGCCCATTAGTCAACAGAAGGTCAGAACACTGCTGTAGAAGTGATAAACACTGCCTACAGTATATTTTGAGCCCAAGATTGAGGAAATTAGTGAAAGTTATATCTTCTATCGGTATATCAAACTCCCAATAAACTATTTCAGTATTAACATACTGGAAGTTGTTGTATATTGTTAATTAGCCTCTACATTGTAGAACAAGCCCCAAACTAATCATAATACAACACAACAGATATTGAGAAGCTAGTGAAAACATGCCCAAACTGCCAAATCAATCAGGGCCAGCCACAAAGAATTGCCAAACTCTTCCCTTTGGAGCCTGTCAGACCATTTGAGAGATGGGGAATTGACTTTATTGGAAGACTGCCAACTACCAGGAAATGCAACCGTTGGATCCTAGTAGCTATTGACCATGCCACTAAATGGCCAGTTGCTAAAGCTGTACCAATAGCCAGTGAACAAGAAGTTGCAAGTTTCATTTACCATGAGATCCTGATGAAGTTTGGATGCCCTGTGGAGATCTTATCTAATAGAGGAGCAAACTTTATGGCAAAGACATTAGAGGCTTACCTGGAAATGCAGCAGATCAGACACCTGAAAACCTCGGCATATCACCCCAGAACTAATGGAGTCACTGAGCGGTTTAATGGATTACTTGGAAAAATGCTGACCAAGTATGCAAATGGAGTTGTCAGTAGATGGGATGAGTATATAGACCAAGCACTCTTTGCATGCAGAGTCAGAGTACACAACACCACCCAGCAATCACCATTTTACTTAGTTTATGGATGTGAACCTAGGATTCCAGGAGATCTCACACAAACCCAAGCTTACAGATGCCTTAGAAGATGAACTTAGTCAGCCAAGTAGACACCAGCCACTGGAACAAAGACATCAAGAGGCACAGACCAAAGTATCTCAAAGTGCAGAAAAGATGAAGCAGAGATTTGATAAGACTATAGCACCAGAAGCATTGACAGTTGGGAACTGTGTATTGCTAAGAAACAACACTCGGAAGAAGTTTGAGCCACAATGGACAGGACCATTCAAGATCATCAGAGAATGTCCATTTGCAACTTACCAACTGGTGGACAAACAAGGTAATATCCGGGGAGACTTAGTGCATAGGGACAGACTCAAGCTTGCAAGACTTGCTGATAATACTGAACCATCAAGATATTGGTATTACAAGAAAAGAGATTCAGGAGAACCCTCTCAACTTTAGCAGGGGAGAATGTTATGATCTGCCGCTTGAATGTTTAAGTTAGATCAGTTTTTAGTCAAATCAATTAGTATATATTTAGGTTATCAGTATATCAGTATTATCTATGAAATCAGTAGCATTAGTCAGCAAATGAATCAGCAGATCCTTATCAGACAGAAATAGATATATTAAGTAGGATCTTATTGGGTGATGATGATGCAATCAAATGAGTCATCAGCCACAACCTACATTAGGAAATACAATTAGTCAGCAATTAATCTGGCAAAATGTATATAAGGAGCTGCTGGAACCTCAATAAAAATCAGTTCAAGTTTTAGTGAATACAATACTAGCTAAACTCCCTATTCCTCTACAACTCTTATACCAAGACTTGTAACAGAATAAGCACCCCATACCTCAGATTGTTGAGCTTTTGGACCAACACAACGGAGTTATCCTATTCAGCAAGATTGACCTCATGTCAGGATACCACCAGATTAGGGTGGAGCCATAACACATCCCTAAGACAGCATTCAAGACCAGAAATGGACACTTTGAGTACCAAGCCATGAGTTTTGGCCTTTCAATGCCCCTGCAACATTTATGCTCTTGGGGCCAGTAGTCTTCCGGGAACACTTAGACAGGTTTGTGGTAGTCTACTTAGATGAGATATTGATATACAGCAAGACAGAAGAGGAACTCTTGGTGCACATTGAAAAGGTCTTGAAGAAGTTAAGAGAGAACAGCTGTATGGCAAGCTAGCAGAGTGTGAACTCTTGAAGGAACATGTTGAATACCTGGGACACATGGTGACTAACACAGCAGTAACCTTAGACCCCAACAAGGTTGAAGTCATCAAGAATCTAAAGGAGCCCTACAGCATATCAGAACTCAGATTAGTTCTTGAAATGGTCTCCTATTATTGGAGATTTGTCATGTCCTTTGCAAGTATTGAAGCCCTTTTAACTGATAGTCTCATGAAAGACAACACCATGAAGTGCAACATAGCTTATGACTTTGCCTTTCAAATGCTCAAGAATGAGCTAGTCAGCTGCCAAGCTCTAGAAGAATTGAAAGATGGTGTGAATACATTCAGCAATTTGACTTGAAGATTGTCTGCTGCCCTGGGAAAAACAACACAGTTGCTGATATCTTATTAAGACTAGAACAGGTAACACAACTCAACTTGGTGCATGAATTAGATTGGCCTAGCTTATTACCACAGTACTTGGAGGACTAAGCCAATCCTAATGTGGTGGATGAAGAGTCCAGCAAGTTTATGGTACAGGATGAAACACCCTACCAAGTTGTTGATGGAAGCCCTATTGCCTATTGCCCTTATGTTGCTTGCCTGGATTTAATACATAAGCTACACAATGGATGTGAACATCTTGGAATTGAAAGAACCTATAGCCTTGTGAAAGTCAGAGCATGGTGGCCCAGAATGAAACAAGATATTGAGAGGCTAGTGAAAACATGCCCATATTGCCAAATCAACTAAGGCCAACCACAGAGAATTGCTGAACTCTTTTCCTCAGAGCCTGTGAGACCATTTGAGAGATGAGGAACTGACTTTATTGGAAGACTACCAACCACCAGGAAATGCAAGTGGTGGATCCTAGTAGCAATTGAACATGCCACTAAATGGCCAGTGGCTAAAGCAATACCTCTAGCCAGTGAGCAAGTAGTTGCAAGTTTCATCTACCAACAAATCCTTATGAAGTTTGGATGCCCTGTAGAGATTTCATCCACTAGAGGAGCAAATGTTATGGCAAAGATATTGGAAGCTTACCTGGAAATGCAGCAAATCAAACACCTGCAACCTCAGCATTTCACCCTAGAACTTATGGAGTCACTGAGCAGTTTAATGAATTGTTTGGAAAAATGCTGACTAAGTACGCAAACTGAGCTGTTAGTAGATTGGATGAGTATATAGACCAAGCACTCTTTACCTGCAGAGTAAGAGTGCACAACACCATGCAACAATTGCCATTTTACTTAGTGGATGGATATGCACTAAGGTTTCTAGGAGTTCTACAAAACCAAAGCTTACAGTCACCTTACAGGATGAACACAGTCAGCCAAGTAGAAACCAACAGCTGGAACAAAGACACCAAAAGCATAGGCCAGCGCAGAAAAGATGAGGCAGAGATCTGATAAGACTATATCACCAGAGGCATTGACAGTTGGGAACTTTGTATTTCTGAGAGACAACAACACGGAAGAAGTTTGAGCCACAATGGACAGGACCTTTCAAGACCATCAGAGAATGTCCATTTACAACTTACCAATAGTGGACAATCAAGGTAATATCTGGGAAGACTTAGTTCATGGAGACAGACTCAGGCTTGCAAAACTTGCTTACAATACTGAACCATCAAGATATTAGTATTGCAAGAAAAGAGATTCTGGAAACCCCTCTCAATTGTATTAGGGAATAATGTTATGATATACTGGCTGAATATTCAAGTTAGTTCAGTTTTCAAACAAATCAATCAGCTTAAGGTCTTGCCTATCAGTATGTCATTGTTATCTTCATATCAGTAGTTCTAGTCAGTAGATGAATCAGCAGATCCTTATCATACAGAAATAGATGTATGAAGTGTAATCAAGTTGGGTGATGATGATGCAATCAATTATTGCCAAAATTTGTGGAAACATGCTATCTCTTTGATATTAACATCACATCATTCACCAACTAATTGCGTACTGGCTGGACTTTGCTCCATAAAGTATCCTTGACATTTCTTTATTGGTGTAGTTTCATTCCATGTTGGGATTTTGCTGGGCTCATGCATAGTACTCTTATTAGGGAAAATAGGCTTACAATCCTGCAGTGAGCCTTCTTCCTCAGGAAGTAGTTCAGAAGCAGAATGAACAGATAATACATGTAAAGCATTCAATATTGCCCTATGAAAAATAATTTGGTCCGGCAGGTAGATCTGATCCAGATCAGCCATCAGGATCCCATTTAGAGACCATCACAATACCAGCAGCTTGGAAACAGTGACCCTCCTAACAATCTTATCCAAGGATTGTGATAGTGTTTTGCTAATTTTACAACCAAATGAAGGGATCAAACTTGACAAGACTAAAGTGGTTCTGTGATGATATCTGCATGGTATTGTTGCTGTCTTTGAGCGCTCTATAACTATTTTAAGTGGATCCAAATGGCCAGGACATCCAATTGTCTTATATGGCAAGAAACTTGGGGGTATTTTGACAGCCTCACAGCAAGACTCTGATGGCATTTTATTAGCAGTATGACGGCCTATAGCTGGTTTTGTATAATGCTATTGTACCAATTTACAAAATGGTATTTCCTTTTTCTACCCCCATTGTGCACTTCATATATTCCACTGCAGAATTATCCCTCTTTATTTGCTTACCCCCTACTACTTTGGGTATTCCACATATAGTTCAAATCAAAAAAACATGGCCTCCTGCTTACTAACCTCCACAAACGCGCATACCTGCCACAATTGACATACTTCTAACACCTCAACTTTACGGCTTTTTAGTGTGATACTTGCAAACTTGCCATATACCATGTACTGCTGGTTACATATATATCCTGCAAACATATGCTTGGTTGTCACCACCTCTGCCATCAATTCCTGCTGAACATCTGCAAAGAACTTCTTGGTATTTACCCAATATATTTCTTGTCCCTGCTGGACTCTAGTCCCCCTTATAGGTGCACTCTGGCTTTTGTTTGTGTGAATTCCATATTGAATGGTGTAGAAGTTGGCTTGTGACCATGAGAAATCCAGCATACCTTGATAGAATTTTCCTGATGAAAACTAGTTGCTTCTTGTATCCAACCCAACATTGCATTACTTAACTGATTACCTGCACATTGGGGCTGCTTAGCTCCTTGATGTCATAGGCATAGGTGTCTCCATGTGCACATTTATCCTCAGTACTTTCCAACTCTTCCTGGCTGTCCTCTATATGCCAACTCATCACATCCATGACAGACTTGAAGGTAATATTGTTGATGTAATTGGGATATAGTAGTACCTGCAACTTGACTTGTCTTGCCATCTCCCCACACATCTGCTCCATAGGAAACTCTCAAAAGGTGAAGCAAAACCCGATATTCTCCACACACTATGCAAGATGGAATATAGAATGGATACAGTAGTGGCAGAGATCTACACATTCAGCTTTATATTTCCAGTATAGCTACTTAAATTCCATCACAAACTCCTCACACAACAGCTGTAGATGTATCAAGTTGGCATTGGTGATCTGCTTCAGGATAAATATTCCTACAATGTCCATATATGACTCCCAATGCTTCCAATGCACACTTGATAGGAATGGCTTCAGAACACCACTTGAATAAATACATCTCCAGTTCATCCAGTCTTTGCATTTGTATTGTTGCATATGTGTATGAATATAAATTGGAGCCTGTGAGAAGTTCTTAGGGTAGCAAATACTCTGTAATATCTTCAAGGGCTCATTTAGCTTGAAATGCCCATGTGCAACTTGGTCATCATTATAGAGATAGTGTTGAAAAGCAAATGCATTGTTCCCAATGGAAAGCTTTTGCTCCAACAGATACCCTCTATCTTAAGTATTGCTGGTTTCCAATTGATTCCATATTCCAGCTTATAGCTAGCCAACTTTGCAGCAATTGGATGCCAACTTCTGTAAGTTCTCTCTGTGGAAAGCTGATGTTCTTAGTGCTGGCATTTGGGTAATAATAGTGTGTGTCAGTTATGAAGTAAATCCCCTGGATCTCACACATTTGACAGCAATACTGTCCATTGTGCCCAGAAAAACCTGCTATCTTGCTGATGGCAGGGGTATCTCTAATGCAGATAATAATATGCACTTTTACAGGACACCCATTTACTGTTATCCTGCTGGAAAGCTTACAAAGTTAATACAGTAACAAATACAGGTAGCTATGCAGGTTGGATGGCAATTTCGGCCCAGATACCAGTGAGACTACCATCAGATTATTGGTTTGATACTATAAGATGGGCGGCAGATTCAGATTGATGAGAATCAGTGGCTAGCAAGATTTGCTGGTAGAGTACTTGTTTTATGAGAGTCCAGTACTGTATAGCTTTGCAATATTTGTTGGACTGCATCAGCTTCCTCAGACAGGGTATGACCAGAATATATCCAGAGTGTGAACAATGTTTTCCCCTAATGGTGGTGGATACCTGACAATTTAGACATGTTGCAATGGTAGCATTTTTGGATGTGAATGCCAGGCAACTGGTAACACATGCTGGAATCAGGACAGTCTCTGGATCATATGTTGCCAGCTGCATGATGGTTGTCCACTTGTACAATGCTCATGGTAAGCTCCATCCCAGTATGATTTTGGCAAGAAGTAGTAATAAACTCTCAAGGCCCCCATTACTGATAATTGTGGAGACATGCCACTTCTCTAGCCACAACACTACATCATTCACCAGTAGATGTAATACTAGGCTCACTTGGCTCCATAAAGTATCTTTGGCATTTGTTTTAATGGGGGTTGTTGCATTGCATATAGGGATTTGACAGGTCTCATACATGGTACTGTTGTTACAAGAGATAGGCTCAAAATCCATCAGTGAACCTTATTCATCAGAGCTAGCACTCTGCATGCCATATTTGGAAGGCTGAGGTGAGCGCAAAGGTGTCAAAAACTCACCTGACTCAGTTTGTGCAAGGTGACCAAGATGGCCAGGTGCCAATACAGAAGTATCAACTGGCCAGCAAGACAATGTTGGTATAGTAGTGACCAATTAATGGTCAAATATGACTTGCATAGCAAAACACCAGCAGTAATCCTTTTAAACTACCTATGCTCTCTGTGTGCTTCATGGCTGAGAGGATTGCCACAATAGCCACATGGTCTTTTTTCTCTTGTCTTACAACATTGAGTCAAAGTAGTCTTGTCCATGGGGCAAACAGTTTGACCATCAACAATGTAACACTATTATATCACTTTTTTGTCAATACTCATGTGAACTCAAGACAGTCTTGTATTTGAGTCATTGCACCTATATGAATGTGAGATTCAATGATGACCCACCATAGAAAGCACTATAAATAAAGTTGTGGCACCACATACATATGTATATGTAACACTATTTCACCTTTAGTTTGACCCACTTTCATATATATGCCACCAAAAATAAAGCAAAGTTGTCTGGTTCCTAACCAAACCCCACCGCTGACAGCAACAGAAGAATGGTTGGACAACAGCTCTCTTTAACATTTAGTGCCACATGCAGGGCTACATCCAAAAAAGGTCCTCCGGACATATTCCAAATTTTCATCCACCAGTGCTTGATGAAGCAGCTGTAGATTGAAATATCAATGTCCATGTATTCCTTCCTTTGCCACAACATTTGATAAAATCTAAGCCTTCATGTGTTACAAGATCTGTAGCAAGCAAAGGAACCACCCATCTATTTTTATAGTAATGGACCCACGGGTCACAACCTGAGCAGTGTCCTGAAGGGATCAGTACCTCTTAGTCTTGGGACTTTAACTTTGAGTTGGCCTTTTAATGGGATCATCTCAATAATTTTTCAGAGGGATCTCAGGTGGTGAATGCAATATCTTTGCTGCAAAGAAGGAACCTGAGTAGCTCAAGATCAATGCCATGAATTGAGCCATTTCCAATGTAACAGCCAAAGAACACCATACAATTGCTGAAGCACATAAACATCACCCACATATAAAGCCCCCTGTAATGCCTATCACAGCATGGGTGGGTGAGACTACAGTGAATCCTAGCCTATAAGTTAAAAGACACTGTATATCCATGATGCTGTTGAGTGCAATAATGCTGAGTGGGCTAATATGCAAGATGCTGAAAGAAGTCTAATATGGCATCACCTCAAGGCTGGCATTCCATGGGATCATCAGGAACTCAAAGCCAAGTAGAATGTACTTGACCTGCTCCATGAGCATTATCCTTGACTCAAGCATGCAGACAGATTATGAGCCAGCATTTGTATGCTTAGATAGTGACTCAAGAATAGCAGAAACCATTAAAGGCCAAAGAATAAGGGTGCAACAGTTGAAGACTGGCAGGGCTAAAAGCTCCTAACAAGTGGCCAAGACACATCATATAGCCAGAGGAGTGCCAGTAATGGATCAATAAGCAAAAACAGGTGCACCAGTGCAGCATTCAGCAGGAAGAAAATATAGTACAATACAATAAGCATTAGTTCACAGTAGCAGTGAAGGATTTGACAGTGATAAAGACACATTTCTGAGTACTAGCAAGGGACCAGCCTGCAAAACCGATGTACTAGTGTAACATTCACCAAGGAGAAAATAAAGTACCTTTCAAGAGCTCAATCAAAGTAGCAGTAGGTGACTTTGCTATGATCAAGATAAAGGTGAAGAGAAAAAGCTCAATGTAAGCTAGACAAAGGGAGGTGTGAGAAAAAGCCAGTTCAGCTACACTCCAGTGAGGTAATTGAGTTTACAGAGTAATACAATTTGTCTACCACTGCCTCCGCATCTGCCATTGTAGGCAGAGTGAATATCCTACTGACAGACAAAACATCAATTTTAAGAAGTTAAATGACTATTGTATACCTGTAGTGGAATTTTGGAACACCAATAGGCACACCAAGGGGTGGCAGCACTTTTTCAAGAGCAGTGCTCAAGAAACACACCTTATTATTGCAAGCATTTATTGCAAAGACTAGCGGATAAGGTGCTAGACCATGCAGTGCTGGCTGAAGACCAGGATATATGGGAACCCATGAATCAACAGTGATGTAAAGCTGTAGGGTTCCTACCAAAGTATTGCAAAAGAGGGTTACAGCAGAAATACCAATTGAATGATGGATTTCAACAGAGTTACTTGTTGAGTGTGAGGTTGGGCTCAATGTTAGTGTAGAATAAAGGGACTACTTTAGGTCAATACAAATGGCCATTGAGGTACAACTGAAGTGTCAATGGAAATAAATCAATTGGATGCATGAGATATAAGTGAATTGGTTGAGTCAGGAAGTAAGGAGTGTAGATCAGCAGCAATAGCCAATCAATGTATACAAACATAGGAGGTGGTTCAGTCTCTGGGACCACAAAGTGACAAGATTAGCAGTGTACCAGTCAAATGTCACTTATGTGTTGTTGTGATGAAATATTTTGACTAAGCTTTTTTGTGAAATCTGGGGTGCAATTATTGTGCAACAGTCTTTGCATAGTGTCCTGAAAGGATCAATACCTCTTGGCCACTGGACCTTGATCTTGTGATGGCATTTTTGACAGGATTATATCAATTATCTTGTGTAGGGGCAGGGAGAAACAGCTGCATCAGTATGGTGTTTATCATGGAAAAAGAGTAGTTTGATACATGAATCACTTGATCAAAGCTGTGTAGAGCCTAGCACTAGTAAAGACCTTCTGCTTTTCAGGAGCCTTTCATAAGTGGACTCAATGCTCAAAAAAATCAGCAAAGACATGTCAGGTAGCCAGATGATTGCTGATAAGGGACAAGCAGGCAAAAATGGATGCACTCATGCAGCACTTATGAAGGACAAAGCATATTGCAACACAAGAGGTACTCATTTAAAGTAATAGCAAAAGATCTGACAATGATTATGGTAAAGGTAAAGCAAAGAGAGTCTAACCAAGCCTGAGGTAGGGAATTGTGCATTACAAATCTAGATACAAGAGGTGTAGAGGAATTGGGAGTTTGGCCTGTATTGTACTTGCTAAAACTTGAACTGATCCTTATTGAGGCTCCAGCAGCTCCTTATGTACATTTTGCCAGATCTATAGCTGACTAATTGTATTTCCTAATGTAGGTTGTTGCTGATGACTCATTTGATTGCATCATCATCACCCAATAAAATCCTACTTAATATATCTATTTCTGTCTGATGAGGATCTGCTGATTCATTTGCTGACTAATGCTACTCATTTGATAGATAATACTGATGTACTAACATACTGATAACCTAAACATATAGCTAATTGATTTGACTAAAAACTGATCTTGCACTGTAAATTTTATATATTGTGATCTCTGATTCCCAAAGCTAATTTTTGTCCATTCTCACTCAACATTGAGCAGCTCATCTTAGTAAAAACAAAGTTCAGTCCCTGAGCAGTTGCTTTACTGACTGATAGTAGGTTCTTAGCCATTCCAGGTATATAGAGTATGTCAGTGAGTCTTGCTGATGTTGCCCCTGAGCTATTGCTCATATTTAATTGTATAGACTCACTTGTTGTAGCATCCAGAGCAGAGTTATCTCCCAGATAAACCTTTTGTACCGGAATAGTCTTTAAGTTGCTGAATCTCTCTTTTACACCACAAATATGCTGTGAGGCTCCAGAGTCAATATACCACTCATTACTTTGGTTACTTGCACTCTCTTGTACGGCTACAAATAACTGTTCATCAGCAGTTATATGGTTTGCCTGCTCTAGTTCCAATTTTTCATCTGCTTGTTTCTTCTTGCATTCTCTTGCCCAGTGTCCTTGCTTTTTACAATAGTTGCAGCAACCAGGTTTTCTTTGGTTTTGTTGCTTTCCCTTCTTTTCTGAGTGACCTTCTGAACTGAACAAAGCATTATCATTGATTTTCTCTGCTTGATTATTATGTTGGAGTTCTTTATGGAGAAGTATTCCTTTGACATAGTCTAGAGTCAAATTGTCATCTCTGCTTTCAAAAGAAAGTATGAGTGGCTCATACTTGTCTGGTATGCTGCAAAACAGACAGAGTATCTTTTCTTCATCATCTACACCAGCATTAATACTGTAAAGTTCTTCTGCAAGTGTCTTCATTTTGGTAATGACTTGTAGCATGTCATCATCTGGCTTCTTCCTCATATTGAAGAACTTTTGTATTAAATAAAGCTTGCTTGATACTGACTTTGCTCTAAAGATCTTCTTTAAAGATTCCCATGCTGCTTTGGCAGTATTTGAGGCATGGATTTGTCCAATGAAGGAATCTTGCACATTGATACATATGGCATTAAAGGCCTTTCTCTCCTTCTCTTGAAACTTCTCCACTTCTTCTGCTGTTCCTTTGAGCTCAACTTCTTTTCCAGTTACTATATTCCAAGGCCTCCTTTCCTCAAGGTGGGTCTGCATCTTGATTCTCCAAAGTCTGTAGTTCTTTCCATCAAACCTCTCCTCAACAGGGACAATGTTTGTGTTGTTCTGTTTGCTGGTAGAAGTCATCTTTAGAATAGATTAAGGCAAATGGGGCTCATAACCTGTTGCAATTTAAGAAGTGATTTGGATATAAGGAACGTATCAAGATATAGTGATGATAGCTGAACTGTTGTTTATTAGTAAAGAAGCTCAGTATTTATACCTTTGTAGAAGTAATACAGCTGTAACACTAAGTAAGGAGGGTTTCTCAATTTTCAGGAGCATTCTGCAACAGTTTCAGGGTTAGTACATAATAGCTAGTATTAGTGCTAATTTGATCCTGACTATAGGGGAATAATTATAAGATCATAGATTTGAAGAAAGTGGCAAAGTCAGAGCTGTAAATTAGTCCCAGAGTGACCAAGACTAGTCCAGAATTGTTAAGTAAACTTTTAGCTGCAGAATGATACCAAATAGCCCAATATTTCAACAGATAGGCTAAGCATAAAATAGTTGATTTGACTTAGAGCTGATCCAACTTAAATATTTAAGCAGTAGATCATAACTTCCCCACTACCAAAGCTGAGAGGGTTCTCTTGAATCTCTTATCTTGTGATACCAATATCTTGATGGTTAAGCATTGTCAGCAAGTCTTGCAAGCTTGAGTCTGTCCCTAAGAGCAAAGTCTTCCTGGATATTACCTTGTTTGTTCACTAGTTGGTAAGTTGCAAATGGCATTCTTTGATGATCTTGAAAGGTCCTGTTCATTGTGGCTCAAACTTCTTCTGTGTTGTTGTTTCTCAGTAATACATGGTGTTGTCTTTTTTGAGAATATCAGTTAAAGGGGCTGTAATATTTCCAAAGGACTTGATATATCTCCAATAATAGGAAACCATTCCAAGTAATGATCTGAGTTCTGATATGCTATGGGGCTGTTTTCAATTCTTGATGACTTCAACCATATTGGGGTCTGAGGTCACTCCTATGCTAGTCACCATGTGTCCAAGGTACTCAACATGTTCCTTCAAGAGTTCACACTCTGCTAGCTTGCCATACAGCTGGTTCTCACTTAACTTCTTCAAGACCTTTTCAATGTGCACTAAGAGTTTCTCTTCTGTCTTGCTGTATATCAATATGTCATCTAGGTAGATTTCCACAAACTTGTCTAAGTGTTCCTGGAAGACTGCTTGCATCAAGGGCATAAATGTTACAGGTGCATTGGTAAGGCCACAACTCATGACTAGGTACTCATAGTGTCTGTTTCTGGTCTTGAATGCTGTCTTAGGATGTGTTCTGGCTCCACCCTAATCTGGTGGTATCCTGACATGAGGTTAATCTTGCTGTATAGGGTAACTCCATTGAGTTGGTCCAAAAGCTCATCAATCTGAGGTATGGGGTGCTTATTCTTCACAGCTACTGAGTTGAGGGCTTTGTATTCAACGCACATCCTGGGTGTTCCGTCCTTCCTTTTCACGCAAAGTACTGGTGCTCCCCAAGGTGACTTGCTGTGTATGATACATCCTTGCTCCAATAGCTGATCTATTTTTCTTTTCATCTCTTCCAACTCAAATATACTCATTCTGTAAAGTGTCTTGCTGACTGGAGGGCTATCTCTTGCGTCAATGGCATTAGCCATGTCTTTGACTGGTGGTAGGCTTACAAGCTCTTCTGGAAACACTTCTGAATATTCATTTAAAATAGTCTAGACCTTCTGTGGTGCAGGAGTAGAGAAATCCTCCTGTAAAACCACCATGAGCAATATCTGGGTACATTTTCTAAGTGCTCTATAGAGCTGTGTCTTGACAAGTTCACTTGTTGCACACACACAGGAATTGACCAAGTTGAAATCCAGTCTGGCAGGTGATAGCTCACAGGTCTTATAAGGAAATCTTTGCCCTGTCAACAATGGAGTATGTGGAGGCTGTTGTAGACAAGTTGCCTTTCTCTGCAAACTGGTCTATCTCACTGGAGTGTAGCTCAACTGGCTACGCTTCCAACTCTGGTTAGACAGCTGTTTTCTTGTTGGTAATTATTTTTGGCTAAGATGGGATTTAGTCTGTTCCAGGCTAAGGTGTTATATTGGCAAGAGCTGCAGCTTTTTTATCATGCTTTCCTGTCTCTGGCTAGGGTGGACTTTCTCCTTTGACCTTTTACATTGTTATTGCCAGATCTTTTACTGCTACTTTGTCTGAGTGCTTCTTGTATTGAGCTACATATTCTCCCTGATTAATGCTGCTCTGATGCATCTGTTTTGGCCTGCTTGTCCCTAGCTGGCATTCAGCAGGCAACCTAACGCTTTGTTTTGGCTTGTCTTGTGCTCTCAGCGCATGCAGTGATGGGCTCCTGAGGTGGCTACTTGGCTTGATCACTGCTAGATCCTAGACTGCTACTTTTATTAAGTGCTTCTTGAGTAGAACTATGCTTTTTCCTTAGTTGATGTTATGCAGGTGCCTCTGTGTCTGCTTGCTTTTCCATTATCTACACTCTTCCAGCTACCTGAAATCTATTTGACACCTCTTTCACACTTCCAGCCTTGCCTGTACTGGGCTCTTGAGGAAGCCGCTGGTTTTTAGCCATTGCACCCTTGTTCTTCTGCATTTAATAGCTTCTTCAGATTTTTAGACATTTTCTTGGTATAAAAATGCTGGCCCAAAATCTGTTTGCTTGTTTGAATCTAGGATAATGCTTGTGGAGCAGATATATCATATTTTGCCTGGCCTTGAGTTCCTGATGACCCCATGGTATGCCATCCTTAAAGCATTGGCATACTAAACCTAGTAAAGTTTCAATTGTCTCTTTAATATAGTCCATGTCAGTTTTCAAGTTTCTATAGGCTTTTTGTTTGATGGGGTATCTGTTGGCAAGGTGGATTTGGTGTTATACCCCAGGTATATGGCCAAATACTTGGTTCTTAGAGAATACTTGGGCAAGTAGGCCTATTCCTTCTAGGGACCTGTCTTGTAACATAGGCAGTAGACCAGGGTCTAGTGCATCCCAGTCATCTTAACTGTGTCTTGCAATTCACAATGCCATTGCCATGCTGACCCTTCCATATGTCTTGCAAACTTCCTTACTGTCTTATTGTTGTCCCATCCTGCATCAACTGCAACTCTCTCAAACTTATCCAACCACTCAAGGGCTTGCTCTCTCTTTCCTTTGTATGTTTTTAGTTTGATTGTTGTAGTCATTACCTCACTTGTGCTTATTTCTATCAAAACAGCACCAAATGTGTGGGTTACTACTGACTGTACTTGGTGAGTGGGAGAGCTTGTATGTCAAGTTAGTATCACTTGGTTCAGAATAGCTTCCAATAGAAGGTAGCAAGGTAATAAAGACGTGTGTTTATTCCATTCAAATCTTGTTATTCTCTCATTTGGTTCAATTGGATATATATATATCACTAGGGGGGCTTAGATAATAGACAATGTGCTATAAAATAGGGGTGTGAACACCATCCTGTTATGGTAAGTGCTCTGACTAGATAAGGGCTGGAATAGGAAGGAGGACGCATGGGGGAATCATAGGGAGGATGCTGGGGGACTTTGGGTAGGACTCTGGGAAGAACTCTTGGGCAAAGAGTGGGTACTACATTTAGTACTCACATATGTTGCCAGCAATACAAAGTAAATGGCAACTTTGTAAGTATTGCTCTAAAAGCCAAAAAGTGGAGGTGATACAAGTATGTCAATTGTGACAGGTGTGCTTGTATTTAGAGGTTAGTAAGCAGGACGCCATAGTATTTTTTGATTTAAGCTATATGTGTCATACCAAAGGTAGTAGAGGGTAAGCAAATAAAGAGGGGTTATTCTGTAGTAGAATATATGAGTTGCACAAGGGGAGGTAGGAAAAGGAAATACCCCTTGGTATATTGGTGCAGTAGCATTTTACAGAACTAGCTGTAGGCCTCCATACTGCTATAATACTACCATCAGAGGCCTGCAATGATGCTGTCAAAACATTGTTATGTTTTTTGCCATCTAAGGCAATTGGATATACTGGCCAGTTAGATTGACTGAAATAGTTGTAGAGAGTACTAACACTGCAACAATATCATGCCACCCTTGGCAAAACACTATACAAACACTGTTGTGTTTTTAACTTTGTTTGGATTTAAAATTGGCCAAATGCTGTTGTGATCACATCATAAGATCATGTAGATGTTCATGAATTCCAAGCTGCTGGTATTATAGTGGTCCCCTGAGAGGATCTTGATAGCAGATCCAGATCAGATTCACCTGCAGGACCAAGTTATTTTTCATAGGGTAGGCCTCAATTGCTAGGAATACTATGATGATTTAGATTGCTTGTAATTCTCAAACCAGCCAATCAAAATACATGCAACTTCACAGGTGCTGCACCTATGTGAAATCTGCACCACTGCAATATTTTGGGTTTGTATCATGTGTTTTGCTTGCATAATCACTTGAAAACTTTGATCCTGCAGAATTTTTATATAAATGACTTTTCTGGCTGAAAAACAAAAGGGAGCCTCTTGTTCCAGAATCTCCACACTACAACTACAGGTTTATAGGCTATAGTACTTCCCTTGCATTACTTGCCCTATTATGTATTTGGACTTTGATTAGTACTACATTGGTAAAGAGGCTGCAAAGCTCACAAGAATTGGTTGCTAGTTCCACAAGAAAACTACTATTTTTCTGTTGGAAAAGTCCCCTCTTTGAATTACCCTTACTCTAAAAATACCCCTTTAGAGACCCCTTTATAAGGCCCCTTCACTCTAAATAAGCCCCTGTAGGCACCCCTTTAGTGTAAAGTCCACTTTAGAGACCATAGTAAGAAGCCCCTTTACACTAAATCATCCCTTCAGACACCTCTTTACAACACCAATATAGGTTGAAGGGGTGTACAGAATTTCTAAATAAGGAACTATTACCTCTGGAATGAAAGTGACCTCCAAATAAAGAAATGCTACTTTAAGAGTAATTTAGTCCAATAGTCAACAGAAGGTCAGACCTTTGTTATAGAGGTGAATTACACAGCCTATTGTATATGCAGACCCCAAGATTGAAGATATTAGCAGAAGTTATATCTCTATTGGTATATGAAGCTCCTAATAAACTGTTTCATTATTAGCATACTTGTAGTTGTTATATAAAATTGAATAGTCTCTGCATTGCAAATCAACTCCCAAACTAGGTATAATACAACAGAAAAATGCTTCCTCTTGAAGCACATGTTCTGATTTCTCAAGGTATTCACTTACCCTCTGTCTAATACTTTGCTATTGTTGCCTTGATAATTCCTGTGTATATTGCTCTCAGAAGCCACTTAGCTCTACTAATATATCATGTGGTACATTACTTATATTAGGTAAAAACTCATTCAGAATCTCCTTGGTTCCCAAAATTGAGGCACAAACATATGCTTCTGGTCTGTACTGTGCAAATTACACCCAGAACTCTTTGCACATGGCTTCCTTATCAAATCCCCTCAATCTCAGCTCATTCTTGATTCTTACACTTATCTTGTTATGAATATCTTCTTACTTATATCTGCTGGCATTTTGATATAGAATGCATGCCACAGCTTTCTACTTGGATTCTTCCATTTCTGTTGACTATCTGAGGTATCCAGTTATGCTAGATTAGTGAATAGTGCCCAACTATCTGTACAAAGGCTCATCACAGACACTTAGCATACTAAAGTCATTTGGGAAGAATGTGAACAGATCAGACATTGACAATTCTAGTCTAGACCATGCTTGTGAGCTGGGAGATGGTTTTTGTATGGTTGGTATTGAAGATGAGTTGAGACATGGAATAGGAATCATAGTAAAGTATTTGGATACTTATACAGAAATATACTGGGATCAACCTGGTCTTATTTGAAATATATTAGAATACTAATGTGATTGTTGAGTTTTCCATATATTCTGTATGATGCATCTTTGATTGCATTGACATGGATCAGATCATATCAGTTACAGATTTCCAATTTCATTATAGAGCTGTGATTAAATTATCAGTCAAATTGCCAAGTCATTGGTCAAGGATGATAAGAATGGTATACATGGCAATTGATGGAGATTTAATTATAATGCATGAAAAATCAGACAAATTAAGCTGATTGTGCTGAATCAAATCAATTCATTGTGGCTTGATCATCTTCCAGTCTTAATATGACTTACTCATTTGAATGGTCCTTTCTCACCAATCACATCACTACCACTGAGTTTCCTTTAACATATTGGAAGAGATCTTTAGCAAGTGCTGTGGACCATCAACTGCAATCAATTCATGGAGATCCCTTGTGAAGCTTCTATACTATTACAAGAACTATGCCCTACAAGGTATCATCCCGCCATTTGTGGCAACAAAGGTCCTGAAAGCTTTCAATTCCAGTTGGCAGCAATGGCAAACCATCTTGCAGAGAGTATGAATGACTTAGAACAAGCTTGGACTGCTATGCTCAGAAACTCCAGTGATCTTCAATATCCCACAGAGTCCAGCAACAGGTTCCAAATCAGCAGTATTTTGGATACCTTCCTAGTCAGGATTTACAGACCTTGTAGAGGGCAGAGGTACTTTTATTCTTGCAAATACAAGGCATGCTGTGTGAAGTTTCAAGCACTGATAAGCATTGAGGGTAACATCATCTGGTTTAGTGGGCCATTTGCTGGAAGTAGGCATGACAAAGCACTTTGGGTAGCAAATCATCTGGAATTCAGCAGTGGGGAGAAATGTATGGCTGACTTAGCTTTTATAGGAGAGGATTGCCAGAGATTAAGATGTATTGCAGCTTATAGGAAGCCAAGGAATTGCATGCTTAGCATGAAGCAGAAGCTTGAGAAGAAATATTTATTGTTTCAGAGTGAGAGCAGTGCATACATTTGGATAACCAAAGAGATTTGACATGTTGGCAGGTAAATACAAAGGAAAGTAATATATATGAGAAAACAACGGAATAGGTAAAATAGTTACAATGTTTATCAATATGCAGTATATTTATACAAGTAGTGACCTACTGAGAGAAATGTGTCTAGAGCATTATGAAGAGTAAATAAAGCAATAAAAGTATTATTTTGAGCTACATAAGTAAGATTGAGTATCATCACCAGTATCTGTATCCTAACACTGGCATCAAGATAGAGACTATAGTGCCAGATAATGCCATAGAGTGCCAGATCTTTCCAGCACTATAAACAGGTTGGCACTATGTACCACTATCTAGTGGAACAAGTCTAATATTTGTGGTAGAGAACGCAATATCTTTGCTGCAAAGGAGGAACTCAAGTGGCTCAATGTTACAGCTAAGAATTGAGCAACTTCCCAATGTGGCAGCAGAGGAACACCATATAGTCTTTTAAGCACAACAACAGTGCCTAGATATAAAGCTCACAAAAATCTATCACAGCATGGGAAGGAGGAATTGTGACATTTATGGTATAGCCTCAAAGTCAAAAGACATTAGAAATCCATGAATTCATTGAGTGCAATGACAAAGAGTGGCCTACTATTTGAGAGGCTGTAAGAAGTCTGGCATGCCGCCACCTTACAGCCAGCATACCATGGTACCATCAGGGAACCAAGACCAGGCCAAATATGCTTCATCTGCTCCATGACCATGATCCTGGACTCAAGCAAGCAAACAGGTGTTAGGCCAACATTTTTATGCTAAGAAAGTGTCTCAGAAACTGCAGAAACTTTCAAAGACAGAAGAGCAAGGGTGCCATGGCTAAAGACTAGTGACTTCCTCAAGAGCCCTTTACAAGCAGAGCCAAACACTCTAAACAAGCATCAAAGAAACATCAGGCAGCTGGATAAGGGCTAGTAGAGGATAAACAGGTAGACACAAGGGCACCGGCACAACATCTAGCAATGAAAAACTATAGTTCCATTTATGAAGCACTCATATAAGTAGTAGTGAAGGACCTGGCAGTAGCAAAGCTATTGGCTTCCTCAGGAACCCGTCACAACTGGGGCTGAAAGCTCAAACAAGCAGCAAAGAAGTATGAGGTTGTGGGAAGAGTGCTGGTAATGAACAAAAAGGCAGAAATAGATGCACCAGTGCAGCATTTGTCAAGAATAATATGTAGTTCAATACAAGAAGCACTTGAACAAAGTAGCAGAGAAAGACCTGGCAGTCATCAAGGAAAAGGCACAGGGAAAAAGTCTACCCAAGCCAGAGACAGGAAATTGCAAGAAAAGAGCTGCAGTTCTTGCCAATTAATACCTAACTGAGTCCTTCTGCTGTGGCCTTGCTTGCAGATAGTAGGTTCTTGGCTATTTCTGGTACATAGAGTACTTCTTTAAAGGTCAGTGTATGGCTTCCTTCACTGCTTCTATGGTTAACTTGGATTGGTCCTTCTCCCACTGCATCAAGTGTTCTATTGTAACCCATGAAAACCTTCTAAATTAGAATTTCTTGATATTGAGTAAAAAGTTCCTTTTGGTGTGTAAAGCGTTGAGATGCTCCAGAGTCAATGTACCATGTCTGAGAATCCTTGTGTGTGGTCATATTTAGTGCTGATATGAGTATTCTATCTTAAGTTGTTGCAGAACTTCCATATTCAAGCTTTTTCTGCTGACAATTGCTCTTTTTCAAGCACTGGTCTGATGTGTGTCCTTTCCTTTTGCAGTAGTAGCAAAACAGGTTGCTATTGCCTCTAAAAGGCTGTAAGTATCCTCTTTGATGGTTATCATTGCTTATTAAAGCATTTTCTTCTTCCTTCTTATTGGCGCTTGAATTTCTTTATTCTTCATCCAGAAGCCTTCCATTCATGTAATTTTAGGTACAATCTTCAGTTTGGACTCTAGAGCTGACACAAAGCCTTGAAGCTCAGCTGTCAGGCTATTCAGGATGGTTACTATCACATCCTCATTAGTAGTTGGTATGCCTACAAACTCTATCTTGTCCACCAGCAGGGTAACTCTGTTAATTAAACTTTTCATATCTTCTCCTGGCTGCATCTCTGTAGTAAAGAACTTTTGTCTCAGATACATTTTCTTGGCAGCTGAACATGACTGGTAGGTGCCTTCTAATGCCTTCCAGGCATTCTTTGCTGCTTTTGCCCTTGAGCAATGAATTAGCAATATGTCTTTAATATCAAGGCAAATGCAGTTAAAGGCACTTTGTTCTTTGTCCTGGTACTTTAAGGATTCCTCTCCCATGTCTTTAGGAGAGCATTTTTTGTTGTAAAAATTTGTATTTCCACCTAAATATGCACCTAACTTAGTCACTTAAATCATTACCTTCATATCCTGGTGAATACTGACCAAATTCCTTGTTGGGATTTACTTAGAATATTTTTACCAAAATACCAGTTACCCAGAACATGAAAATTAGATAAGTTGTCCAAGCAGCCCCAAACTTTGCACACATGCTCTTGGGACCTTCCTTAATCTATTCTACATGTTTGTTATGCCAAGACCAGGTAAAAGTATAAATACTACTTTTACATTCAATAAATCATTAAGTGAAAACCACATAATCTACCTGTTCTCCCAATCACTTCCAATATCTCCAAGACTCTTACAACAGGTTATGAGCCCCAGGCTGTCACTCTCTGTAATGTCTACCACTGCTATTACTTGAATTTTTCCCTCTGCTGAAAAGTTGGATGGCTCTAACTACCAAGTGTGGAAGGTGAAGATGAAGATGCTGCTACAAGAAAGAGGCCTTTGGGATATTGTCATGGGAGAAGAATGCCCTCCTAAAAACGTGGGAGAGGAAGCCTTAAAGTACCAGAAGAAAGAACAAAGTGCCTTTAACTGCATTTGCCTTAATGTCAAAGACAAATTGCTAATTCAATGCTCAAGAGCAAAAACGGCAAAGAATGCCTGGAAAGCATTAGAAGACACCTACCAGTCATGTTCAGCTGCCAAGAAAATGTATTTGAGACAAAAATTCTTTACTACAAAGATGCTGCCAGGAGAAGAAATGAAAAATCTAATTAACAGAATTACCCTGCTGGTAGATGAGATGGAATCTGCAAGTGTACCAGCTACTGATGAGGATGTGATAGTTACCATCCTGAATAGCCTGACAGACAAGTTTCAGGGCCTTGTATCAGCCCTAGAGTCCAGAACTGAGGATTTGACCTTAAATTACGTATATGGAAGGCTCCTGGATGAAGAATTAAGAAAATCAAGCGCTAATAAGAAGGAAGAAGAAAATGCTTCAATAAGCAATGATAACCAACAAAGGAGGTACCCAAGACCCTACAAAGGCAACAGCAACCTGTTTTGTAGCTACTGCAAAAGGAAAGGACACACATCAGACCGGTGTCTCAAAAAGAAAGATAATCAGCAAAAGAAGCCTGAATATGGAAATGCTGCAACAACTGAAGATAGACTATTCATATCTGCACTGAATATGACCACAAACAAGGATTCTCAGATGTGGTATATTAGACTTGTTCCATTGTGCCATTGATCATAGTGCCAGAAAGTGCTGTATAGTTTGTTGTTAATTTGATATTTTAGGGTCATATGCATGTCAATTTTGATCCCAAATTGGCACTGTATGGCACCATCTGACACTCTGTGGCATGATCAGGCACCATCTGGCATGCTATGGCACTATTGGCACTATGATCAGCTGGAATGATGGAACAAGTCCATTGACTCTGGAGCATCTCAACACTTTACACACCAAAAAGAACTTTTACCCAATATCAAGAAATTCCAATTAAAGGCTTTCATGGGTGACTATAGAACACTTGATGCAGCGGGAGAAGGAACTATCCAAGTAAACCTTAGAAGCAGTGAAGGAAGCCACACACTGACCTTTAAAGAAGTACTCAATATACCAGAAATAGCCAAGAACCTACTCTCTGTAAGCAAGGCCACAGCAGAAGGACTCAGTTTCAGTTTTGACAATTCTGGATGCAGGATCACTGATCAAAATGGTGCTCATATTGCTTTGGGCATCAGAGATCAGAATCTATGCAAGTTGACTTATATTCCATTATATCTGGAAGCCAATATAAGTAACTTAAATGAAGAAATACCAATGCTTTGGCACAGGAAATTTGGACACATCAATTTTGATTATTTGCGTAAAATGATCAAAGATCAGCCAATTTCTGGAGTGAAAATTGATCCCCAAGCTAATTTGGAGCACTGTGAAGCCTACATATATATGGGAAACAAGCCAGACAACCATACAAGAGCTCTGGGTTAATCAAAACTAAGAAAAAATTAGATCTAATTCACTCAGATCTGTGTGGACCTATGCAAAATTTATTCTTAGGTGGGATGAAGAATTTAATCACTTTAATTGATGATTATACAAGATATGCATGGGTCTACTTCATGGAGAGAAAGGAAGAAGCTCTGTCTAAGCTCAGGGAGTTTAAAGCCATGGTGGAGAGAGAAACTGGTGAAAAAATCAAGAAAATACGCTCTGGCAATGGTGGAGAATATACCTCAAAACTCTTGATCCACTTCTGCAAAACGCATGGGATAAAGCAAGAGACTACTGTACCATACTCCCCACGGCAAAATGGAGTAGCAGAATGTGCTAACAAATCAATAATTGATATGGTAAGATCTATGATCCATGATCAAAAATTATCTTATGATATTTGGGCAGAATCAGTTGCCACTGCTGTATATCTTAAAAATAGGAGTTATAACAGAATACTTCATGATTCTACTCCATTTGAAGCATGGTATGGATACAGACCAAGTGCAGAACATCTAAGAATATTTGGGTGTACAGCATATACCAAAAAACTGGCCGGAAATCAGTAAAAATTTGAGCCAAAAAGTGTAAAATGCATATTTTTGGGCTACTGCAATGAGAGTAAGGCATACCAACTCTACAATACCAAAGCAAAGAAGCTTACCAAGTCCAGGGATGTGTTGTTTGATGAAAATTCAAAATTTTCACAAAAAATGACATCAGATGATGACAAAAATTTGATCTCAAGTCCACCAATTGTCAGGATTGAATCAGAGCAAAACAATGATAGTTTTTTCACTCCAGAGGACTCTACAACCATGGTTCCACCAGAATCAGTGCCCAGGAATATCCCAGAAGTGATTATTCCAGTATCAAATGCCCAGAGCTCCAATTGGACAAGAAATAGCCTAAATTACTATATCAATCAGGGTACAAACTTGGCCTATGCCTATTCAGTCCATATTGATGAACCCCAGACTGTAAAAGAGGCCCTAAATAGCCCTCAGACAAAGTTTTGGAGATCTGCAATGACTGATGAATATCAGGCACTGATGGAAAATCAAACTTGGGACTTAGTCAAATTACCAATCAACCAAAAATCAATTGGATGCAGATGGGTCTTCAAGACAAAATACAAGGCTGATGGTACAATTGAAAGATACAAAGCAAGACTTGTAGCCAAAGGATACTCTCAAACAAAAGGACTTGACTATACTGAGAACTTTGCACTGGTAGCCAAGTTTAATTCCATAAGATTAATATTGGCTATTGCAGCCAAATATAAGTTTTTTATTCATCAAATGGATGTAAAAGCCAATAACCTAGCAACATTGGAAGAGACTAAATCCAGCCTATCTAAGGAGTTCAGGATGTCTGATCTAGGAGAACTTAATTACTACTTATGGATTAAGTTCTCCATAGACAGAAGTACCCAGACTATCACCCTAAGCCAATCCAAGTATATTCAAGATATACTAAAGAAGTACCAAATGGAAGACTGTAAACCAGCAGCTACACCAATGGAGACAAACCTTAACTTGGTCAAAAACTCAACCAAATCAAGAGAGCTTGGTGCCATCTGAAAGCCCTGACTTTCCTTATTAATCTATGGTCAGCAGTCTGATGTATATCATGCTTGGAACACATCCAGATATCTCAAATTCAGTAGGAGTTGTCAGCCAACATAATCAGAACTATGGATCTGATCATATTGCAGCAGTTAAGTGGATTTTGAGATACCTAAAAGGAACTGCTGATATCTGCTTAAGATACACTTATAAGGATTCAGAATAGGATCTTGTGGGATACTCTGATGCTGATTGGGGATGAAATTTAGAAGACAGAAGATCCACCACAGGATACACCTTTCTTTACTGTAAAGGAGCAATTTCATGGAATTCAAGAAAGCAACCAACTGTGGCACTTTCCACCACAGAGGCCAAGTATATGGCAGCCTGTGAAGCTACAAAAGAAGCAATGTGGTTAAGAAAACTTCTTGCAGATTTAGGCCAATGTCAAAAAACGCCTATTACTTTATTTCAAAAAAATCAAGGATGTATACAATTAGGTAGAAATCCAACTTTTCATGCTAGAACTAAGCACATAGATATTAGACATCATTTCATACATGAAGCTATAGCAAATACCTTAGTTAGCTTAGTTTACTGTCCTACAAATGAAATGATTGCAGACATATTTACCAAACCATTAGCTAGAGACAAGTTTGAATATCTTAGGTCAAAGTTAGGACTAGTCAGTATGAACATTTAGCTGATTGGGATTGTTGTAAAAATTTGTATTTCCACTTATATATTCACCTAACTTAGTCACTTATATCATTACCTTCATATCCTAGTGAATACTGACCAAATTCCTTGTTGGGATTTACTTAGAATATTTTCACCAAAAGACCAGGTACCCAGAACATGAAAATTAGATAAGTTGTCCAAACAGCCCCAAACTTTGCACACATGTTCTTGGGACCTTCCTTAGCCTATTCTATGTGTTTGCTATGCCAAGACCAGTTAAATGTATAAATACTACTTTTACATTCAATAAATCATTAAGTGAAAACTACATAATCTACTTGTTCTCCTAATCACTTCCAATTTCTCCAAGACTCTTACAACTTTTTCTCCCATGACAATATCCCAAGGCCTCTTTCTTGTAGCAGTATCTTCATCTTCACCTTCCATACTTGGTAGTTAGATCCATCCAACTTCTCAGCAGAGGGAAAAATTCCAGTAATAGCAGTAGTAGAAATTGCAGAGAGTGACAGCTTGGGGCTCATGACCTGTTGTAAGAGTCTTGGAGATATTGGAAGTGATTGGGAGAACAAGTAGATTATGTAGTTTTCACTTAATGATTTATTGAATGTAAAAGTAGTATTTATACTTTTACATGATTTTGTCATAGCAAGCATGTAGAATAGGCTTAAGAAGGTGCCAAGAGCATGTGCACAAAGCTTGGGGCTGTTTGGACAGCTTTAAGAATTTTCATGTTCTGGGTACATGATATTTTGGTGAAAATATTCTGAGTAAATCTCAACAAGGACTTTGGTCAGTAATCTTCAGGACCTAAAGGTAAGGATCAAAGTGACTAAGTTAGCTGAATATTTAGGTGGAATTTCAAATTCCTACAAAGCAATTGGCATATGAGTAACAACTGATGTTTCATCAGAAATAAACCAATATGTAAGCATGAAAAGTATAAGCATTGGTTGAGGCAGGAAGTAGGGAGTGTGACAAAGAGGCAATAGCCAATCAGCATACACAAATATAGGAGGTGATTTAGTTCCTGGGATCAGAAAGTGAGGGAACTGTTAGAGAACCAATCAATAGCCACTTATGTATTGTTGTGATGAGATATTTTGACCAAGTTTTTTGTGATATCTGAGGTGCAATTTTTTTTTATGGTCTTTGCATGGTGTCCTGATGGGATCCATACCTTCTAGTCACAGGATTTGAATTTTGTGATGGTCTCTTGATGGGATCATCACAACTATTTCTCATAAGACTTGCCTTTGGTTAAACTCTTTCTTAAGGACTCTGTTGGTGCTCCTTTAATGCACCATTAACAATTGAGTGGAAATCACCTGATTACCAGCCTCCAACTACTCCCACTACTTGCAGGGTTCTCTAAAGCACACAAATGCTAATAGTTAATAGGCCTACAGCAAACTCATATTGCTAGGCTATACATTGGGAGAAAATTAAGAAAAGGCCAGCGCAATACCATCATAAAATCAGCTGAATCCCAAGTTTCTCAATTTTGACAACTATGATCATCTCATGCACTAGCAGTTGGGCAGACAAGCAGACATATTTCTCAAGAGGAGACTAGGCCAACCTGAATTCATACCAAATTTGGTGATTAGCTGCCCTCTACTTCCATCAAGAATTGAAAGTGAATGTTTGAACAAATCACACCGCTGGATACCAGCTGAATACCATTAGAATAACAGTTTTATACCAGCTGGAAATCAGATGAATTCTAAATTTGAAATTTTTTATAGGGTATAGTTCTGATGTGACTTATTGCTGGAGCAACTGAAATGCACATGGGGCTTGGACAGAGAAGTGAGGGGTGGCACCTTGGATGAATCAATACTAGCAACCAAAGGTGGCTCCAGGCTCATCTGTGATGTGAATTATGTGATTACGCCTGAATGGTCTGCTCACTTAGTGATTTGAAGCAGCCATATGGGTCTTGAGATGTCTTGCCCAAATCCATTGATGGGATATTCCTGGAATACCTTGAATAAGACCTTCAAATCTAGCCCATATGTTCTTGGAACCTACCTAAGCATATTTGACATGCTTGTTTTACCATGACCACACAAAAAACCAAGTACCACCTCCACCCTCTGTGAGCCATTCAGTGAAACAAAACAACCCGCTTATCCCCCATGTTACTTCTAACCCCAACCATTATGAAAAGGTGGTAGTAAAGCTTTGTCCTTTGCATGTAAATGATGCATACGGCAGCCTATATATTAGATGGGAGATTTTATCCACATGTTGGAAGTTTAAACCCATGAACGGTGGTCATTGGAAATCTCCAATACGACATTTGGGTGTACTGAATCCAACCACCAGTTTGGTGTGTGCAATGCTCTCACCCCCGCCCCTCCGAAATACTGCAGCGGGGGGAGGGGAGATCTTGGGGGAATCAATCGTTGAATGCTATGCGATTGTTGCTGGACACAGAGTGGCCATGGCTAAATGCTGGTTGAAATTCACAGGTGGATTTATTGTCCGATGGACCTACAATCACTGGGGTTGTGCTGTGGAGGGGGGAGAGGATCGCGTTCAGAACTTCGGTTTGGGGAGTTCCCGAGATGGTGGCAGGGGATGGACGGGTGGGTATCGAGGCAGCGTGGAGGTCTGGGAACCCTATTCCACAGAACTTGTCGTGGAATCGGATGGAGCGCACGGGAAGATACCGGGGATGATGCAGAGGTCGACAGGTAGCTGACGGCTGACGTGCGCGGAAGGGTACAGGTGAGGGTGTACACGATTGCCAGGCTCGACTGTGCAGATCTCGACCAATTTTCCCGAGGGCTGGCATGGTGTGGCGTGCATGGGATCCAGGGGCGACGCCAAGCCGGTTAGGAAGACCGACCAACCATGGAGAATCACCGACGGATTGTCCACGGTGGTCGGTGCTCCCCGTCGGAGATGACGGTTAGCCGGCCGGCCACGTGACACGGCGGTGGATGTCATACGGGGATTGGACCAGGTTTGCCGGTCATCTCGCGAGCCCAACTGGGCCGCCCCTCCACGTTGAGCGGATCCAACGGGACCGGCTCGTCGAGGCCCGGGCCAAGAAATCTCCGAACAAACCACCGCATGAATCTGGTCGTGCAGTCGTCCCGTTTGACCGGGTAGACCGGACGGGAGGGGGTGACGAACGCGCGGGACGGCCCCCCGGAGCCGTACTGTGCCATCAACTGGCCACGCACCGTGGTCATGGCGTTGCGAAGCGCGGGGTCCAGCAAGAAAGCGAAGAGGTTCAGGATACCTGTGAAGCAAAGCGTCAGACGTCGGCCCTAAGACAAGGAAAGTAGCACTCTTGACCAGACAAGTCGGTTCCTATGACCGACCAGTAGTTGATGCCGGGGTTCATGGTGTGTTTGAACTGCAGCCAGATCTCCATCAGGATGAACCCGCCCTGGGTCACGATGGGGATGAGGATGTAAAGGGTGATTCGGGTGACGAGCCTGTTGACGGTCCGGTAAGACTCCATCCTCTCGCTCTGGCAGATGGCGAACTCGTCCGGCGGGCTGACCTCGTTCAGAACCTTCAGCCGAGCCTTGTTTCTCTGCAGCTTGATCACCACCAACACAACCACCACCGTGCAATAGATCGTCCCGAGGATGACCCAGATCAGGAAGCTGCCCCACTCCCATATCTTGGTCCTGATTGCCGAGTAGTGTCTCCACCAACAAGCGCCCGTGCTGTCGTCCCAGCCAACCCGGTCCCAGATCAAGGCGGGGAGGGTGGTGGCGAAGGAGAGGGTGGTGGATACCAGGAAGTACTTCCTTTCCAACCGGTTCTGATAGGGTTGGTAGTGCAAGAAGACGTACTGGAGGTTGAAGGCGATCATGCAGGTGAGGAACACGTAGTAATTCGTGAGGAAGAGGATGGCCCTATTGGAAAAGCGAGGTTAGTCCAAGGTGTTGTTCGGGGGAACTTTCCTTCCGCGCTGTTTACCACGCCGAGAACTTGCACCCCGGGCCCGCGGAGGTTATGAAGGTGAAGGCGATGTAGGTGGCAGCCCGCAGCACGTCGACCAACGAGATCACCGCGGTGAGACGCAGGGAGACCCGGTCCATGAGTTTGGGCTCGTATGAGCGGATGAGGAAGTATACGACGAGCACCAGGGAGCCGCAAATGATGGAGGCGGAGTTTAGGGAGATGTTGAGGATTTGGATGACCTGGGCGCCCTCCAACAGGCGCAGGTCATACCCCGGATCATAATCCCAGGAAGCTTTGTCGAGGCTGGTGGTCATCTCGTGAAGCAGCAGCACTGGCTATCTCCTCGGAGAGAAGAGCACAGGTTCAGAAAAGCCAACGCTGCTGAATAGTACCAATTTGTGCTCGCCTATTCAACCATTCCATTGGCGACTCGTCGGGTGGAGTTATAGAATGGCAGAAATATAGAGTTATTACCAAACCTAACCCCCTCCCCGCTCATTGGCTGGTACCTCCTTACCTGCATATGTCAAGATATGGATGGTTGAATGTAACAGTCACCAACCGATCAGACGTAGGGCGAATTCTTTCCGGTATTCTTCCGAAGATGGTTGGTGGAGTGGGGGAATTACTCGTATGGATCTAGATCTGGATCAACTCCCCTCAACACTTGGGATATTGCCTAGAATGCACGTTTCCACTCGACACTTGGAATATTACTAGGAATGCTCGTTCATTGCCACCCTCACAGGTTTTAGTGGGTTTTTGGGACGGAAACACATAGGATGGGGGATGGGTCGGGGATGGATATACTGGAACTAAAGAGAGTGGGATATGGATGGATTAACTAGATTGACGTCAGTGTAGGGTCGAAGGAGATACAGGAAATGATGGCAGCATAGTGAAGCTAGAATAAAGTGAAGGCTCATACGATTCGGCGGCGGAGTGGGTCTGCCTGCAAAGATGGGGTAGGGAAGGAGCGCGACGGAGCTGGGGTTCTCCCGCCAGATCGAAGCAAGATGTTGTGGTGGTGGTAGTGGTGATGGTGATGGTGATGGGAAGGCTCCCGTCGAAGCCCTGGATCAGTCCAGACGGGTCTGCTTGACTAGTACATGT
Organism: Basidiobolus meristosporus CBS 931.73; assembly: GCA_002104905.1. NCBI lineage: Eukaryota > Fungi > Basidiobolomycota > Basidiobolomycetes > Basidiobolales > Basidiobolaceae > Basidiobolus > Basidiobolus meristosporus. Next base: position 38,235 of record MCFE01000121.1, on the reverse strand, counting down.
TGCGACTATTTCCTCGATGGCTGGAAACGAATCCCGTGGGGTAGTTCGCGTTGCCCGGCCGCTGGTTCATCCCGGACCAGGCGTGCGCCCCACGACCCCGCTGGTTCAGGTGGCGTGGGTGGCTTTGGTTTGGGTTTCTCGGGATCCCGTCCATCTCGCCCTTGTACATTGAGTAGTTGGGTGGGGCGTTGGAGGTCATCAGGCCAGCCTGGCGCTGGAACTGCGGGGGGATATTCGTGTTGGGTAGACGGGGCGAAGCGTTGATGGGGTCGGAGAGTTTCGATGAGTACGGGGGCTGTTGGGAGTACGGGAAGTTTTGGGCTGGCGGTCGGTGCTGGTTTTGGTTCTGGTTCTGGTAGGGCGGGGTTCGTTGGAATGATTGTTGGGGTGAACGTTCATGGTGGTGGTGGTGACCCCTCTTGGAGTACTGGTAGTTCGGGTTGTTGGGCATGGAGTGATACTGGCCCATGGGGGCCGGCTGCATCACCCAACCAGCCTGGTTCATCTCGTCCATGGTCATGTTCATTTGTGGATATGGCGCAAGAGGCATGTTTGCGTAGGGCGGCATGAACTGGTGGGGCGGCATGGCTAGAGGTACGAATTGGACGTATTGTGTGTTGACCGGCTGTTGCGGGGATCTAGGGGGCATCGCCTGCGAGGGATCCATCAACGGCGGGAGCATGGGGACCTGAGACATTCCCATACTACCTGGCTCCCCTTGAGCCATTCTGAGGCCTGGGTGTGGCTTCACCCACAGCGTTGGAGAGCCCATTTCTTGCGGGAGAGGAGTGTACATGAAGTTCGACTTCCCGGGAGGTGCTTTTGAGAAGGCGGTGTATCCTAGATCTGGCGGATGAGGGGGTTAGGGTGCAGGTGGGGAAACCTTAGGATGGACCGGAATTACCTCGACCCTTGAGGGGAGGGGACGCTTTTGAGGACTTGGTGTTGTTGGGGTCGTCAGAGCCGGTGTTGACAGCATCCGAGTGATTCGAGTTCTCCAGCGAAATGGGCTTTTCGTTTGTCCAGGCAGCCTTGGGTGTGTCTTGCAGGGGGCCGCCGGCAGAGGCTTTTCTATGGTCGTTTTTCGATGGACGAGACCAACTCGCGATTCGAGATTCGGATGGGCCACCAGTGGAGCGAGCCTGTGGTGGGAAGCATGGTTAGTAAAACCCTCCGTAGGATCGCTTCTATGCAGGCATACCTCCGATTTACCGGATGGCTTCGTTGCCTGTTGGCCATTTGGGCTGCCGGGGCCTTCCTTGTCACCGGTCGGGCGCTTCTCGGCGTCGTCGATGATTTCACTAGCTACCATGAATCCGACACTTCCCAATTTGCCAGCAATCGATTCGAATTCCTTTGGAAACACGTTGCACGACTGGTTGAAGGTGCTGTGCTTCTTGCCCGCTGATTGTAATGCAACACAGAGGACGGTTAAATTCGGATCCACCAAACTACCCAGATGGTTGGCATCTTAAACGGGAAGGAAGGGAGGTGACTAACCTTTGGATGGCTGCTTATCTTCTCCTTTCTCCAAGAACGCGATGGGGGATCTGCCTAAACCGGATGGTTAGATGGGTGATGCGCATGTTTGCAGTCGTGGTGGTAAATACCTTCGGCAAGATCGATTCCAAACGCGAGCACCCCCCTCTTCTCCCCGATCGGACTAGGCTTCGAGGCTACACAAATGTCACCAATGTCAGCGCGCTGGCTGCAGCTAATAAGCATGTACTACGCACCTTTGCTCTTGCCTCCCAACACCTCTTCATCCTGGGAGCTTGAAAACAGGTATTTCTTCCCAAACGTAAACGGGGCACTGTGATCGATCTCGATGGAGGAATCTGACCGGTTGGAATAGAACTGCAGCTTCCTTTCCTTCCCTATCCAGTTCTTCGCGGCGTCCTTACGGTGCAGTAGCGACGGGTCCACCGGCTCGTCTGTCGAGCTGAGCGTCTCGTCAACGCCGTGTTTCCCGGAAAAGAATGAGGACTCGTTGCGGGGACGGTTGCTGCTCGAGTACGCCTGCCCTGGGGAGAGATCGGCGCTTGTGGTTCTCTTGGGTTTGTCCTGTGAATGGAGAGAAGCTGCCTCTGGAACGGAGTTTGTGTTTGTGTTGGGGCCGTTCTCATGGAAGGGCTTTGGGGCTAATTTGTCGGTATCCCAGCTGCGACTCTTATCTTGAGAGGGTTCGGGTGGGCTTGATCGCGAATTACTCACGCATCCCGTAGCAACTTGCTCAGCACTCGACACTTTCGATATGTGGGTGGAGTTGGAGTGTAGTGAAGAGGGAGGCTTCTGAGCAACAAGTGGGCTCGAATAGGAGGAGTCTTTGCGGTCTGGAGAAAGCGCGGGCTCTCCACCGTCCAGCAACTCCTGCCTCTCGCTCAACTCCCGATCCTCCCCCACTTCCTGAGAATTCCTTCTCTCCTTTTCATTGGGTTCGCTGGAGGCATTTGGCCCTCGGGACTTCATTTCTTCAATGGAGGTCCCCTTGGCGGATAGCTCGCGTTTTATGGAGGACATGATCTTGTCGATGTCGGAGATGCTGGGGCCTTTCTTTTCGAAGGTTGGGTTGAACCTCGGTGTGCGACGATTCTCCCCCTGGAAATACTTCATACGGTCCTTCGGTTCGCAGTTCTCTCGTTTATCAAGGTCCTGATCGTTCTCCTCCGACTGATGCGCCCACCTGTCATCCCGCTTGGAATCACACTCCGATCTATCAAAATCATCTCGGCCGCGTGCATTCTGCCCAGCAATTCGTGACTTCCCGTTCGCGTATGATGATCTCCAGTCCAATCCACCATGATGTTCTCCTGGATGGATTGACCGATGCGGATACTGATTCTCGAACTTCTCGGGGCTGACTGGGCATTTGTCTACAGGGGCCCGGCGTCGCCATGAGAGCTCTTTAGATGGATTCTTGCTCCCGTCCTCCGCGCAAGCCATTGCTTTTTCTGCCCAGTCGTTCCTCGTGGTTCCGTTGGGTAGCGCGCTGTGATTGTGGTCGAGAGTTTCCTTAGGATGGTTTGAGCCTGGATCATTTGGCGATTTGTTGATGCTCTCGTGGGGATCCGTCGCCGGTGCGGCATCCGTAGCAAATGGTGAAAGAGGCTCAAGTACAGCGGGGGAAGAAGGTTTGGGCCTTGATTTGGCCTCCGATGTGTTAGATGGTGGTAGCGGCGGTGGTGGTGGTGGAGGTGTACTGTTGTCGAGAGGAAGGTTTGAGCTAACCGGTCGCTTCCAAGGATCGCTGGGTACTTTGTCCTCCCCCATCTTATCAATCTTGACAGTGCCATCGGCGAATTCTAAAACGTCCACTGAAAAGTCAATACTCTCATCTGACATCTAAGTTCGACCACAAAATATCAGCTCATGTCAATATTTTCACCGCGCTGAACGCGCAATAGAGATTACCTCGTCCCAGTTTCTTTCTTCTCCTTTATCCTCATCGTCCGACTTGGCCAGCCCATCTCCCTACGCAAAAGAAGGGATTAGCGTGAGGTCCCGGTGCTGAAAATCTTCAAAGTCGACTAGGAATATTCTCCGCGTCCTAAGGCTATCCAAACTAGTGCCCTTACCTTCTCATGCGAGTCCCCTATTTCCGTTCAAATCAAAGGCAAGCCAAGTTAGTCAACGGAGGCACCGTGAATGTCGTCGAGAAAACCCTCCATTACCTGGTTTGAAAGCAGCGGTTTGGCTAGAGTCGTCGTCGGTTATAGTGTTGCTAGGAACCTGAACTATACTCGACCAGGCTCTTATGTTCGTGACTGGAGTGCTGTGCTTCGGATCGTTAGAAGGGGCCGTCCTGGGGGAAGGATCCTGCCGGTTGTAATCGCTATGTGTCGTCCGCCAAGAACTACCCGACAGAACCGTGGGTGCGGTTGCATGCTCACGACGAAGGCTTGGTAAATTCAAAGGTTTCGGACCGGATATCTTTGAAGTTTCAAGGCGAGCTCTATTCTGTTGGGCACGTGAACCTAGGGGTTTCGTTGGCAAAGGCGTTAACAAAGTGGATATCCAGCGGCGAGGGGAAGGATTGGTGGGGGGGCTGAATGGAGGTAAGCCAAAGGAAACGTTGGCCCATCTAAGCGTTGCTCAGGAGAATAAGCTTGGAGCGTTTCCTTATGGGACTCTCAGTTGGTAAAATGGTGTGTGAACGTACCGGCGAACGACTTTTGCATAGAGTTTCTATATGATTTATTGCTGTTGATGCTTGATGAAACCAATCTCGGGGAGTGTGAGGAAGGATCCCCAGGCATTGTGGAAGAGCCAAGAGAAGCTGTGTGTGTATGCGGTTGATAAGATCAGCAAAGAACCAAGTACGCAGAGTTGCGTGCGATACTAGATGTCAGAAACTTACGTACTAGTGGTTACTGAGTATTGTATTATAGACTAGTCAAAGAGCTAGAAAGGGTTATCTCATTTAGTGAGGCTATGCCGTTTCAATTAATCGCCACTTCGGTTACCCACAATATTCACAAATGCAGAATGCCTGTAATATGGATGTTCGTCGATATGATAGCTGGTTGGGTAAATTAGCCACAAATTGGTAGGTGAACAATGCTTGGCTTTTACCATCCTATTACGCCCAACAATCATCCCAGATATTTCATCCATATGTCCGATTACGATAATATAACGGGAAAATATCCGCGAACATGATCCGCCTTGTAAATGTAGATAAATTTTTATTCTGTTGATTGAATCGATTTAGGCATAACGTTGCATAACAACTGAATTAAGCAGTGATGCTTGCTCCAAAGTGGCGGAATCATCGGTCAGACGCTGCACGGGGAACGAGGTCTGGAGAGTGTAATCGCGGCCAATGTCGGAGGGTCTGGAGGAGTTGATGAAGCGACGAATATCTCCAACTGTGTGGCTGTGGTTGAACTTGCCGACAAGTCGACTTCCATCAGCCAAACGAATCTGGATGGAAGTTACAGGCTGGCTTTCGTCCACCTTAACCTCTTCCTCTACCTGAGCTGGTGGCTGATCCGACTCTGGGAATGCCCCTGGGGTTTTGTAGGAAGTTATCGCAGGCGCAACGCCGCCCAACCTCTGTCCAGAGCCACTGAATGGCTTCAACACCTTTGGCGGAGGAATATAGTCTTCGTCCAGTCTTTTGGCAACCCGCAAATCCACTGGTTGACCAGGGCGAACATTCAGATGCGACAGAGGCGCCTGGCCACGGTTGATGGCTTGCAGGAACTCTTGATTCTCTGGCTCGTCGTAGCTCCTGAGCGGCTCGTCATCAATATTAAACCCATTTCTCCAGAAGGTCAAGTTTCGCACAACAGGGGTGTTGTCTGTGGCGGAATTGGCGGGTCGTGAGCTGGATGGTTGAGTTGTGGAAGCATCACCACTCGGGCCACCAAGAGAACGACCGGCACCAGTGAAGAAATGTGGTTGACTTGGGGCCTCCTCCTCCTCCTCCCAAGGCGGGTAACTTTCTCCGCCCTCGGCAGCCTTTTTTAAGATGTCATCGACCAGTGCGTTTGATTTCTCTTTTTTCAAGTTGGGATCCTGCACCAACATGCCGGACTTCTCTCCACCAGTAAAGTAGCTTTGCTTCTCCTCGTCTGAATCCTCTTTTTCAAGATCGTGGAAAGTAGCGATGCCTGAAGCCCTGGTTGGTCGCGAGGTAGTCACTGAGGGCTGTGTCTGTGGCTGTGGCTGTGGAGGCTCACTGGGGGAATTGGAGGCGACATTTGGTTCGCCTGATTCAAAGAAATTGCTGACCGCCGCATTAACGTCCCAGTTATTGGCTTCAAGGAAAAATTTGGCGTTCTGCACATCACTTCCTGTGATGCTGTTGAACTGTGCGATAAGTTGGTCCTGATCGGCCATTCTTATTAAGATATATGTATAATACTGGTAAGGAAAGAAATATATGAGAGGTCAGCTAACGCAGGTGGATCTTTTGGAAGCGTCAACTCCTCTCAGCGCACAATATCATTATCCTTACGTCACGTCAGATTTTGTATTCTCACTTCACCTTGACTTGCTTAAAATGCGTCGATTTTGACCACTCAATGATTTAATTCTAGGGCTAGGTGAGATCAGCGGCATTCCGATCCTAATCCCAGCCCTAACCCTAGCCCTGATTCTGAGCGTATTACACGGATTTAAGTAGCATTGATGAGGGTGGGTTAGGCAATCAGGAAGGGCAATCAGGAATGGCATACGCCAGATTGCCTCAGACGCAATGACGAATTCTATCGTGAGTATTGGAAATCCTGAGCTACACCAATCAAGCGCACTCTCACTGACGACAATCGCCTCTATATGGCAAGTATCGAGGCTATATATATACTGAGCTTCGCCTCCGCTGAAAGTCTAATTCATAAAATGCCTAGCACCTCCCCTATCGATATCAAGTATACTCAGCTCTTTATCAACAACGAGTTCGTTGATTCGGTAAAGCAATCGTCCCAGGCTGCCGAGGAGCCATCCTCCGACAACCCCCTGATCGCCGTGGTCAACCCCTCCGACGAAACGCTTATTGCCAATGTCGCAGCCGCCTCAGCCGAAGACGTGGATAAAGCGGTCCAGGCCGCCAAAGCGGCATTCTACAAAAATGGCTGGGGGAAAATCGACACTGAGACCCGCAGCAAATTGTTGCTGAAGCTGGCCGATTTAGTGGAGCGGGATACCGATCTCTTGGCAAAGATGGAGACCATCAACGTTGGTAAACATCAAGCTGAGGCCAGGGAGGATGTCGAGGAAAGTGCCAGATGCTTCCGTTTCTACGCAGGTACTCGTCTGTGCCTGTGGTTGTAGTGAGTGAAAGTCTACTCACCATTGGTTCTCTCAGGCTACACCGACAAGATCTATGGCAAAACATACCCACCCGCCAATTTTGATGACCATATGGTCAGCGCACAAACCCGTATATATCCGGCTGGCGTAGTAGGCTTGATTACGCCATGGAACGTGAGTATACCATGGCATGTCCAGGCTATAATGCAGTGGCTAACTTGTTTGTATCCAGTACCCTCTCTTGATGGCAGTCTGGAAGCTTGCGCCAGCCCTCGCCGCCGGAAACTGCATTGTCCTTAAGCCCTCCGAGGTAGCTCCCCTCAGCTGTCTACACCTTGGATCCCTAATCAAAGAGGCTGGATTCCCCCCGGGGGTGGTGAACATCATCTCTGGCTGGGGCAGCATTGCCGGCGACGCCTTGTCCAGACATGAAGAGGTACGCCATCCAAACGAAGCCGGTTAGTCAAAATGCTAAACAACTTCCGCAGGTTAGTTTAATCTCCTTCACGGGGTCAACCAACACCGGGCGAGCCATCATGAAAGCTTCCTCGGAATCCAACCTGAAAAAGGTCAAACTCGAACTTGGCGGCAAGTCGCCCCTGGTGGTTTTTGAGGACGCGGACATCGACAAGGCGGTGAACGATGTGTGGAACGGTGCCTATGCCACAGTCGGGCAGAATTGCTGCGCCGCTACCCGACTGTACCTGCACAAGTCCATCCACAAGACCTTCCTTGAAAAACTCAAGGCTAAGGAGCCCACCCTCAAGGTCGGCAACCCTTGCGAGGACCCCGATGTCAAGCTTGGCCCAGTCGCCTTCCGCAGACAGTACCAGAAAGTCAAGGGATTCCTTGAGCACGCGGTCAACGTCGAGAAATTGGAGGCCCTGATTGGTGGCAAAGTGGTGGAGAACAAGGGATTCTTCATCCCACCCACCATCTTCATCAACGTGCCTGAAACGTCGAAGCTCTTCAAGGAGGAGATCTTTGGGCCAGTCCTGTGTGTTATGGAACCGTAAGTGAAAGGCGATTTTTGATGCAGCACAAGGAAAATACTTATCCACATGCCAGGTTCGAGAGCATCGACGAGGTTCTCCGTGGAGTGAACAACACCGAATATGGACTGGGTTGTGGGTTCTGGACCAAGGAACAAAAAATCGCGGAGCGCATGTATAGGGAAATGCAATTTGGCCTAGTGTGGCATAATACGTACAACTTCAATCCATATTACATGCCATTTGGCGGCATGAAATGCAGCGGATTTGGAAAAGACCTGGGAGTGGAGTCGATCTATGAGTATAGCATCATCAAATCCATTGGTGTTGGATTCGCCCTCTAGGAAGATTCCCAGAATCCACTCTATTTTGCTCCGTTTTGTAGTCTAGTATAAATCAGCCCCCCACACCCACCAATCAATAAAGTGATTATGCACCAGCCATCTAACACCGCGTAAATCAACGACCATCCCACGCGCGCCATATTTATCCCTTGCTGCTCCAGCTACCGACACCCCCTGCACCTTCATTAACTATCGCTCACCAATGGTGTGTATGCGCACTAAAACCGGTTGATCGCGTGACATCCCGGTGATGGCTACTCGCGACGTTCGCGCACTCAACACAAACTGGGGATTGCGATATCCAAGAGAGTTTCACTTTAATTTATTTATTATTAATAAGCGAGAAGCGAAAAAGGTTACCACAAAATAATGAATGAGGACAAAAGAAGGATATGAAGAAATTATATACACACAAACTAAGGGAATATAACTCAGGTTTAACATCAACTGTTGGAAACAAAGAGATTATGAGCCAGATAATCAACAGTCTACTGGATTATTTACTCTTGGCCTTCTTGGCAGCTGGGGATGGGGCCTTCTTAGGGGCGGCGCGCTTCTTTGTGGCAGTGGAGGCTGCCTTGGCCTTGGTAGCTGCAGGCTTGGCGGCTGATTTCTTTGCTGACTTGGCAGCGTCCTTGGGCTTGGCCTCTTTGGTTTTGGTCTCCTTGGCCTTTACCTCCTTAGACTTGGTCTCCTTGGCTTTGGTTTCCTTAGGCTTAGACTCCTTAGCCTTGGATTCCTTGGGCTTGGCGGCCTTCTTTGTGGCGGTAGTCTTCTTGGGCTTGGCAGCTGCCTTCACTTCCTTCTTCTCAACAGGCTTGGCCTTGGGCTTTGCTTCCTTGACCTTTGGCTTGGATTCTGTGGGCTTCTTAGCCAACTTCACAGGGCCGGAGGGGCCCTTGGGTTGAGTGAAGTCTTCAGAAACAACACCGCGCTTGATAGCGAGGTTGAATAAGCTGTCAAAGGTCTCGCTAACTTTGTAGTTGGCTTGGATGTACTTCTTGATTGCTTGACGCGAGGAGCCGTTCCGCTCCTTCAGATTCACGATTGCCGCAGTGATCATTTCCTTGTAAGTGGGATTTCCACTGGCGGATTTTTTGGCAGCGGTGGGAGATTTCTTCACCACCTTAGCCTGTTTAGGCTTGGTAGGGCTGGTGGGGGCCTTCTTTTCGGGAGTCTTGGAGGTACGAGAAGTACGAGGGGTTACCATATTCACTACAATACTTACAAATGGTGGAAGTGGATGTGGGAGTGGGTGTGGATGTGCCTACGGCAAATACGGAATAAGAACAAAAGAGAAAGATGGATTCGTGGATCCGCATTTACAAGTCACCTTCAATTTATATGTGATCATGGAATTGAGTGGCATTGAGCGATAATACTATGATTGGTTTAATTTACTCAAAGGAATCGGCCACCTGGAGCGAATCAATTTCCAGCCTAGTCAAATGGATCTATTGTCCGCTCATCCAAATGAATGTCTACTTCCTAGTTGTACGAGTTTAACATTTCGATTTTGCTTTCGATCCTGGCAATTTGTGAATGTATTAATATCCATTGAATGATGGTGCGCGTCAGATGATCTAAAATTGAAATTTCACGCGCGTGCCTGTTCCATTTCGATTTTCCTTCGAGCCACCTGAGCGCATGGATTGAAATGAGCACTGACAAGGTGGTGCTAATCCTCCGAGAGCGCCTAGCTTAGCATACACCGTGGGCCACCAGTCATAATATCTATAAAAGGCCGCACAATCACACAATGCAAGGACAAAATAAGCTTTTGGCCATTGTGCGGATGCATATTGTTGATTGTCTGGCTCCACATGAATGCCAGTATAAAGCAAAGCCGGGCCTCCACGAGAAAGACCAACATAACGCTGGTTCTCTGGCCCGTCCGCGCCCAACCCGTTTCATTCGGCTGTCAGTAGAGATTTTTGTTCCATAACTACGGGGTATCGCCTCCCTTGTGACAATTTTCCCTGCTTATTTGGTTGTTTTTGTGTGTGAAATTGAGGGGACACCAAGAATTGGTCGTTTGAAAAGATGAAGGATTTAACCGGGAAATTCACGAAAGCCTCAAAGTTCTCCAAGAAGGACATGGACTCCTTCTCTCATGACTTTGGCTTTCCCCTGGAGGACGATGGCTACGACAAGGAGCGGGCAATCCTGGATTATGTTCCCTATCGGCCCAAGTCCCAACCGAAGCCCTTTGTCCATTACCGAAGCCCGCCAAGCTGCTGCTCCCAGCTGTATTTCACTCGGAGATTAGCCATAATATTATCTATCGTATTGTTCTTGGTGTTGGCGGCCGGATTGTCCCTATTCTTCCTGTGCCCTAGAACGATCACTGCCGAGGTGAGTCAGATCGATCTACGGAGCCCGAATGGTACGGTCCGATGGGAGGTGAGGGGCGCAGCCAGGATGCTGAAATTCGAGACAAAGCTCTCGGTATCAGTTGACAACCCTAACTGGGTGGCTGCACAAGCTGAGGAGGTGTATGTAAAGGTAACTTGGATGCTGAGAATTTGTTGGTTCATATGCCCAAGCTAAGAGTCTCTCCACCAGACCAAAGTTCAGCTCAAGCCAGGCATCAACACAATGCCCGACTTCGCCAATACCATCCCTACACAGCTAACGTTCCCCGCCCGGACGACCTCGCGCATAGAGATCACGCTCCCCGTGAGCCTGGAATTCCTGCAGGATAGTCCCTTGTTACGCGAGCTGATTAACCATTGTAGTGTCCGTAGCAAGGCCGCCCCGCTCAACCAACTCCGATTCGAGTACGACGTCAACACCGCGTTGACCGCCCTCTATCGAAAGACCGCCGTTGCGGCCACCAAACTGACCTTCCAGGCCAGATGCCCCGAGTTTCTGCAGAATATCCAGGAAAAAATCGAGCGCGCGAAGAACGTACCGATCCACAGTAACTCCAAACCAACCGCGGTGCGTGGAATCTCTTAAACAATGTCTAGACGATGTATTCACAATAAATATCCTACTTAATCAGCACCTCGATGGTGGCTACACAGTTCACTTGATCAACACCTAAACGTTGGCTACACAACCCATCTCATGGTGCATTCATTCAATCATCCTTCGGGAGGTACGCAAATTTCCCCTCTCCCATGGACCAATCTGGTTCTGGAGTAGTGAAGATCGTGTCCAGAAAATACCAGTCCTAGCTCATTTTCGTATTGATTTCGTATTGATTTCGTATTGATTTATTCTCTTCAGAAATGTTTCAATCTCAAAAGATAGTAAGCTTAGTCGTGCGGCCGCTCTCATTGGGGCTGATCTAGGGTTAGGGTTCATTTTGAGGATGGTGTCTCAATGCAGTATCACCCACATTAATTGGTGTACCATTAGCGTGCGTTTTTCTTGTGATCGCCGAGTGCTTTAAATACAAGCCGCCAGCGACCCGGCCAACATCAGTGTCTTTCTCAAAATGAAGTTCCTTTCCCTCTCTACCCTCGCTGTTGCCCTTTCCTTCACCCAAAGTGTTATTGGTAAGAAGCTCGACGGAGATGCCTTTTGTTGATTGATGCTGACTCGATTGTAGGTGCGGACTGGTCCGTCCTTGACATCCCTGAGGCCTCCCGTAGTGAAATCTGTAACAGACAGACTGCCTTCTGTACCATCAACTGCGGTGGTGTGGACCAGGCCCCCATGAATTTCTGCAACCCCAAGACTATGGGCTGGGGATGCGGTTGCAAGACCAAGGTTCCCGACCAAATCGCTTACTTGTGGCCCGTCGTCGTTGCCGAATGCGAAGGCAAATTGGGAGACTGTAATGCCAAGTGCCCTAAGGATAACACTGTTAACCAATGCTACTCTGCCTGTACCACCAAGTTCCAATGCAAAACCCCCAACAGCCCTCCTTCATACCTCAACGTCTCTGATGTGAATGCTACTCCTCTCTACACCGCTGCTGCTCCTGCTGCCACCGGATCTGCCACCGGATCTACCAGCGGTGCTCAATCTACCCAAACTGGGACTGGTAGTGGCAGCACCTCCCAAGGAAACAAGCCTAACGCTGGCTCCATTAACGCTGCTGGATGGGGATCTTCTGCCATCGTTTTGGCTGCCCTCTCCTACATGGCACTCTAGACAATGTATCAGATCGGTAAATCCCCATCCTACAACATTTATATCTATACACATCTAATCATGCTGGCCACCGCTTAATCTAATAAATGGTTTCTCCAAATTCCAACTTGAACTATGCTGCTTGCACGATGGGCAATTCGATTTTATTGGGAGTTGAATGATGGGAATGGTTTTCAATGGGTGATGGCTGATAAGGCGGATGGCTAATCCAATTCGTAGTATTCCTCGTCGTCGTCCTCATCCTCGGCTTCAACCGTCTGGATCGAGATGATTCCGTTGTAAACGACGAACGCGATCATGAACCACGCCGCCCCGAAGATCGACAGGAATCTCTTTCTTTCGAATTCCTCTTGCTCGGGCGTTTTGGGGGCCGCTTCTTTAGTGCCTGTGAAGCGAATCAGGAAGTTGTTCTTGAACCAGCTGACTGGGGATCCAAGAAGCCCGCTGAGAGGGGATGGTGTATCCAGGGAGCTCGACTTCTCGACCGGCTTGCTGAACGCGAGGCCACGTACTCTGTCGCAGAAATGGCCCAAGTTGGGGAATTCTTCCTTGAGCATAGTGGCCAGGCGAGCGTTAGGGAGTTCGGGATAGTAGTGAAGGGCCAGCTGACCAAAAACGACGGCATCAAGGGTGGTGGGGCTACAGAAAATCCCAATTCAGGTAAGTCGTGGTCCACAGAACAGAAGGTTAACGAAGCTCACCTGTCGCCAAAGAAAAATTGCTGTTCACCGAGCTTCTTAGACAGGACCCGATAGTGGTCTCTTACCAGCTCATATATCTACAATGGCAAGCGGTCGTTAACGATGGGATTTCCTACGGATCGAGCCAAGATGGTTGCTTACTTCGGGAGCCACCGCTTCCTTCTTGGGCTTCTTGCCCTCCTCTTTGGGGAAGCCGTACTTCTCAATCTTGGTGAGGGCGGTTTTCCTCAGAGTGACCGGGGTGTAGTAGCGTAGAGCGAGTGGGAGAAGTTTGGCGTAGGTGGGTCGAGTGATCTGGGTGAAATTCTCCTGGTCACCATACCAAGCGTACAACTAACATTCCAAGAGAAGGGTGAGTTCAGTGGGATCCAGCGCGTTCGAGCCGACATTTCCCGTCTCTTACCAAACCATCCATAAGTCTATCGTTGACCAGGGCGGAGTAACTAAGTAAACAAAATGCGTGTTTGCGGTCAGCACATATTCCACTAGACTGGGTTGGACTCTAAAACGGTTCTCACGCGAGAGTTTCGGCCTTCTGCTGGTCGTTGAGGGACTTGCTCAGATCCAGACCCTACATTCCCAACGTTAACGAGTTTTCCTCAACTGTGTACGCACACTCGTGAGGCGAGGTTGGTGATGTCTTACTTGTTTGCTTAGATAGGTGAGGATGTTGTTGACGCCACAAATGTACTCTTTGCCGTCTCTTAGGAGGGGCAATTCGCCTGAAAGGGTGGAATATTTTAGCTGGGTTGCGGCCGAAGGCGCGGGGCCGAAAGCAAACTTACCGGAGGGTGATGCGCTGGGATTGTTACATTCATTGGCAACCCAACTGGCATTGGTCAAATTGAGGTAGGTCTATATGGAGAAGGCTAGTGAGTATCGTTTCCTGTCCATTTCCAGGTAACCCCAACCACCCCCACAGTACACGCGGAAATTTCTCTACCTCAATGGTTAAACAGAGGGGATCCAATGAAGGGAGTTCAAACCCTTGTCCCCAAGTATAGAGTTCGAATACCATGGTTCAATAGGCGGCAAGAAATTTTTGAAGCAACGAACCCATCCATCCTTTTCAAGCGGCGGTGGGGATCACATGACGAACGATCACCCTCCTGCCCACCCACCTCACCTAGTGAAAAACCCCAACCAAAAATCCGGTTTTAAATGCTGATTTATTCACGGATTTTCTAGGAGCGAGATGGATAAACAACTGGGAAGCATTGCTTGATAGCATTGTTCGAGCTAAATCACGAGTGGGTCATGCCGTATCCTGATTTGAAGTCTGAGCAGGAGCGATAGGTGGCGCCAGGAAGCGAGGAGCGAGTCTTCCTTGTCTCGATGGATTCTTTGGCCTGATTGGTGGTGCTCTCTTCAAGCATTTGCAAGCGAAGCTGGTAAATCATCTCGTCGATACACAGCTCGATCTGACAGTGGTTCTTGATGATCGAGATCTCTACAGAAGCAACCAAGTGAAGGAAACACCTAGTGAAGCATACACTCATACACTCCACCAACTGAGTCTTGGAAAAAGGATACTTGGCCAGATGGCTCTTTCCCCTCTCAAGATGGCGTCGAGGAAGTTCTGGGGCGTGGGGTTTTCTATGACGTTCAGGAATTCCATATACTTGATGTCCGGGACTATCGTGATGTCGCCCGAGTACCTTTGTGACATGATCGCCTCTAGCCGATAGAAGAGGCTTCGCATGATCCCTAATTCATAGAGCTATGGGGGGGTGCCTCAGTAGATGTTCATCATGGGCAACACAATGGAGCCTACCTGGTTCATTCGGTGCTGAATCTCCGAACAGGCGAGGTTGAGAACCCAGTTGACGAAGCGACGAGCTGGGGACGGGGTAAGACTTCTATGCATAAACGGAATCACGTGGGGATTCACTGGAGGGGATGACTTCATTGTCCTAGCGCGACAGAAGCGTCATAAACGAACCCTACCTTGACAGACAATGAAATGGTTGACGTTGAACAGCTCCGAAAGCCGCTTCATTGGCAGGTCGCTAGGGAGGAGGATCGGGGGTTAGATGTGAGTCAAGCGAGCCTGAGCAGAGCAACTCACTTTTCTACGGAACCATCGATGCATCTGTGTCCTGAAGAATGCTCGTCAGTACGTCAAGAAACGTGCCAAGGATGCTGGAGTGGAGTCAAACCGGTGGGTGCCCAAGGAACGGTATTTCCCGCCTTATCCTTGGCGAGAAGTGGCGCAGATTTGTATATACATGGGACAGCACAGGAAGCCGCTCTATTCGAGCAAAAGTCAGGCTCTGTTTCGTGGAGAAGGGGGGGGTGCTGAATAATGTAGATGAATATTTACACTGCCGACCAGATGATCTACACAACAAATGACTCAATACTCCATCCATAAGTTTGTTGAGAAGAGGCTTACCACATCAGGTGCCGTCAAATAATTTAGCAGTCGGGGCATCTCGTACACGGTGGAGGAACTGACCGGAATGTTCAGGATTCGTCGGGTTCGGTTGTACGCTTCCTGGAAGATCCGATTGAATAGAAGCCCGTGACAAGATATAATCCAATCCCACCGACCAGAAAAGTGTAATCACCAATATTCTCTCGCAGCATCTCCACCAGCACCTCTACGTCGAACAGCACGCCTGCCAATAGAGTTCGATGGTCACTAACCGCAACCCTAACCTATTCCATTGATAATGTCCCTAGAGCCTACCGTGTTTCAAGAACCGAGAGAACCGCTTGAAGTAAGAATTATCGTCGCCAGGTCTCGCGAAGGTATTCTGAAATGCCAAGTCAGTCAAAAAGGTTAAAGGAGCTGGTGGTGAGAGAGAGGGGTACCAGGTTGATTTTGTCTGGGTTGAGCTTGATGAGAAACTCTTCCTCGGTGTGTGTGCATATGATGGCCGCGATGATGGACCCGCTCGATGCCCCCGAGATGATTCTTGGGAGTAGCTTGTGCTCGTACAGGCATTTCAAAACCCCGACGTGGTTCAGCCCTGTGAGAGAGAAAAGGGAGGGATGGTGTTAGATGATGTGGTACAAGAGGGGATAGGTTGTGCTTTACCAAAAGAAGCGCCTCCACTCAGCATCAACGCCGTTCGTCCGAAAGATTGTCGGGTGTTGGTGAAGAATTCATATTTCATCTTGGTTGACACATCCTCACACTCTGTGTCGCACACCATATTTAAGGTCTTCACCACTTCTTCGATGTAGCTGTCGATGAGCTTCTTGGTGCCGATGTGGGTGTAGCCGTACAGCTAGATAAGGGAGGGTGTGAATACTCTTAGCGATCAGGTCAAGGGGATACGGGTCAATTTACCATAGATTTGCCAATCTCCCCGATATTTCTCGAGAGGCTAGTCCTTAGTAAGAAGATGATCATAGACAAATCCCCCGACTCTCTGGCCCCTTTTAATTGCTCAAGTTTTGTTTGGATGAGTCCATAGTCGTAATGGGGTGAGGCTGCCTTGTGTTTCCACTTCTCTTTTCCTAACGGTAGGGGTTGGTAAGTAAGGTTAACGGACTGAGGCTACGTTGAGAGACAGACCGGTGACTTGGTCCAACATGGAGGCGGCAGCCGCCCATTGATCGTAGGAGGTAGCAGTGTTCAGGAGATGCTCATAGTAAGCCACAGACTCTCGCTTTTGGCTGGTCGGAAGTTGCAAGCTCTACGCAGAAAATAATGGCCTTTACAAAACCTTTCTATAATGCCAGGGGCAATGATGGGGATGTTACCTGAGTCCATTGAGCGTAAAGCCCATTGAATATACTGCTCAACGAGCCGAAAAATGAGTTTTCGTGGTCAAGCGGGCCTTGCTTTGAATCGAGCAGGGAGGTTTCTTCTAGCATGGTAGGGTTTAGGATCGGAGATGGTAAGAGGGGTTCAGTGTGGATGGTAAATGGCTGGATTTCGTACTGGTGACTTCATTTAATCTTTACATAACCAATGATATGATTCACGTGAAAATCAACAAGATAGTGACTGCCATCCTGTTCCCGTGATTGTTTCTGCTGCCACTACTAACACTATTCGTGTGATTATAATTGGCTGATCACTTAAGAGTGAAATAGGGGTAGTTAATGGTTTTCTACAAAATACCACTATACATATTTATTTCACATCATCCACTCAAATATGCAAGTTACAGCTGCTGCTGTAAGTCTGTTATCACCAATATATCTAGAGTTGGAGACACTAAATATCATGTCAAAAGCTGTCATTGATGAGATTGGCATTTCAATTTTCACTGAGTCAATAAAAAACATAGACCTCTTCTAGCAGTGCTTTCTTAATATCTGGCTATACATTCCTCTAGAATATCTTAAATAAAAATCAGGCCTGATTAAAATGAGTAACTAACTAGGTGGGAATGTTATAAGCCTGGTATATCTGAGTAATCATATTAGCTTAGTTAGATATTGGCATATAAATGTAAAATACTCTACAAATTAGACTTATTGCTTTGTTTAGTGCTACATTGAGCCATGGGTGACAGAGTGTCCATGAACTGACTATCCCACTTGACAACCATTGACCACTTAGCATACAATGGCTGAGCTACAAGGAGGCTTTATGTAAAGTGGCTGTTGGATTTCTACATGACTGCATATATCCTTGTTTATCCTGAAATATAGGGGCAGAGCATTCTTGGCATCAATCCAAGTCTTCAAGGAACTTTCTTAGCCATGTTACTTCATTTGTGGCCTCACAGACAGCCAAATATTCTGCCTCTGTGGTGAAAAGTGCTAAGGTTGAATAACCTCTTGAATACCATGAGGTTGCCCCTTTACACTCAAGAAAGGTGAATCCCATTGTATAATTTGGAGTTCCGCCTAAATATTCACCTAACTTAGTCACTCAGATTGTTACCTACATATCCTATAGAATACTGACCAAACTTCTTGTTGGGACTTACTTGGAATATTTTCACCAAAATAGCAGGTTCCCCAAACATGAGAATTAGTTAAATTGTCCAAACAGCCCCAAACTTTGCACACATGTTCTTGGCATCTTCCTAAGCCTATTCTAGGTGTCTATTATGCCAAGTCCAATTAAAAGTAAAAATACTACTTTTATATTGAATAAATCATTAAGTGAAAACCACATAATCTACTTGTTCCCCCAGTCACTTCTAATATATCTCCAAGACTCTTTCAACAAATCCTGTGGTGGTTCTTCTGCCCTTTGAATTTTGCCCTTAATCTTCCTCAGTATATCCAAAAAGAACCTTCTCTGAGTCCTTACCAGAGCATCTTAAGCAGATATTGACAATTCCTTGTATGTATATAAATAAATGCTTAACTGCTGCCATGAGATCCAATCCTAGTTCTAATTATGCAGACTGAAAACTCCTGCTGATTTTCAGATATCTGGTCATTTTCCCAGCTTGATATGCATCAAACTGCCAACCTTAGATTGATAAGGGTTGTCTAGACTTTCAATTGGCACCTAGCTCTCATGGTTTGTTTGTGTTTGACCAAGTTAGAGTTAGTGCCCATTGGGGAAGCTACCAGCTCACAGTGATCCTTATGGTACTTCTTAGTTATATCCTGAATACGTTGTTAAGATTTGTATATCCTCCTAATATTCACCAAACTTGGTCACTTCTCTTATTACCTGTAAATCTTAGAGAATACTGACCAAATTACTTGTAAGGATTTACTCAGAATATTTTCACCAAAATATCTGGTACCCTGAGCATGAAAATTAGACAAGTTGTCCAAACCACCTCAGACTTTGCACACATGTTCTTGGGACACTCCTAAGCCAGTTTCTGGTGCTTACTATTCCAGGATCATGTAAAGTATAAATACAACTTTTACATTCAATATACCATTAAGTAAAAACCATATAATCTAATTGCTCCCCCAATAACTTCTAATGGCTCCAAGACTCTTAGAGCATAGAATAGGCTTAGGAATGCCCCAAGAACATGTGTGCCAAGTCTGAGGCTGTTTGGACAACTTGTCTAATTTTCATGTTCAGGATACCAAATATTTTGGTGAAAATATTCTGAGTAAATCCTCACAAGTAGTTTGGTCAGTATTCTCTGAGACTTACAGGTAATAATTCAAGTGACCAAGTTAAGTGAGTACTTAGAAGGATTTACAAGTTATTACAACATATTCAGAATATAATTAAGAAGTACCATAAGGATATCTGTCAACTGGTAGCTACAGATATAAATCCTTGATTATCTTGAAATAAAGTAATAAGTGTTTTATGACATAAGCCTAAATCTTTAATAGCTTTCCTAACTACATTACCGCTTTTGTTGCTTCACAGGCTGCCATATACTCTGCCTCTCAGGTGGAAAGTGCTACAGTTGGTTCCTTTCTTGCATTCCATGAAACTGCTCCTTTTCAGTACAGACAGATGTATCCTGTGGTGGATCTTCTGTCTTCTAAATTTTGTCCCCAATCAGCATCAGAGTACCCTACAAGATCCTGCTCTAAATCCTTAGAGGTATACCTTAAGCAGATATCAGCAGCTCCTTTTGGGTATCTTAAGATCCATTTAACTGCTGCAAAATGATCAGATCCATATATCTGGTCATGCTGGCTGACAGCTCACACTGAGTATAAGGTATCAGGATGTCTCCCAGGCATGATATACATCAGACTGCCAGCTATAGATTGATAAGAAAAGTTAGGGCTTTCAGATGGTACCAAGCTCTCATGAATTGGCTGAGTTTTGACCAAGTTAAGGTTTGTCTCCATTGGGGTAGCTGCTGGTTTACAGTCTTCCATTTGGTACTTCCTTAGCATATCTTGAATATACTTGGATTGGCTTAGGGTAATAGTCTGGGTACTTCTGTCTATGGAGAACTTAATCCCTAAGTAGTAACTAAGTTCTCCTAAATCAGACATCTTGAACTCCTTAGATAGGCTGGATTTAGTCTCTTTCAATGTTTCTAGGTTATTAGCAGGTATAATAAGATCATCCACATATAGAGCTAATAGAACTGGATTTGCTCTATCTGGCTTATAATATATACTATAGTCAGCATTACTCCTTTTGAAACTCAAAGATTCCAAATAAGAATCTATCTTGCAATTCCAGGCTCTCGGTGATTGTTTGAGACCATATAGTGACTTTTTAAGCTTGCAGACCAAATGGGGGTTATCTTGGTCAGCAAACCCATCAGGCTGGTCCATATACACATCCTCATCAAGTTCTCCATTCATAAATGCAGCTCTTACATCCATTTGATGAATAAAAAACTTATATTTGGCTGCAATAGCCAATATTAATCTGATGGAATTAAACTTGGCTACCGGTGCAAAGGTCTCAGTATAGTCAAGTCCTTTTGTTTGAGAGTATCCTTTGGCTACAAGTCTTGCTTTGTATCTTTCAATTGTACCATCAGCCTTGTATTTTGTCTTGAAGACCCATCTGCATCCAATTGATTTTTGGTTGATTGGTAATTTGACTAAGTCCCAAGTTTGATATTCCATCAGTGCCTGATATTCCTCAGTCATTGCAGATCTCCAAAACTTTGTCTGAGGTCTATTTAGGGCCTCTTTTACAGTCTGGGGCTCATCAATATGGACTGAATAGGCATAGGCTAAGTTTGTACCCTCATTGATATAGTAATTTGGGCTATTTCTTGTCCGATTTGATCTCTGGGAATTTGATACTGGAATGATCACTTCTGGGATATTCCTGGGCACTGATTCTGGCTGAACCATGGTTGTAGAATCCTCTGGAGTGAAAGAATTTTCATTGTTTTGCTCTGATTCAATCCTGACAATTGGTAGACTTGAGATCAAATTTTTGTCATCATCTGATGTCATTTTTTGTGAAAATTTTGAATTTTCATCAAACAACACATCCCTGGACTTGATCAGCTTCTTTGCTTTGGTATTATAGAGTCTGTATGCCTTACTCCCATTGCAGTAGCCCAAAAATATGCATTTTACACTTTTTGGCTCAAATTTTGACTGATTTCCGGCCAGTTTTTTGGCATATGCTGTGCACCCAAATATTTTTAGATGTTTGGCACTTGGTCTGTATCTATACCATGCTTCAAATGGAGTAGAATTACAAAGTATTCTGTTATAACTCCTATTTTTAAGGTATACAGCAGTGGCAACTGATTCCGCCCAAAAATCATAGGATAATTTTTGATCATGGATCATAGATCTTGCCATATCAATTATTGATCTGTTAGCTTGTTCTGCTACTCCATTTTGCTGTGGGGAGTATGGTACAGTAGTCTCTTGCTTTATCCCATGAATTTTGCAGAAGTGGATGAAGAGTTTTGAGGTATATTCTCCACCATTGTCAGAGCGTATTTTCTTGATTTTTTCACCAGTTTCTCTCTCCACCATGGCTTTAAACTCCCTGAACTTAGACAGAGCTTCTTCCTTTCTCTCCATGAAGTAGACCCATGTGTATCTTGTATAATCATCAATAAAAGTGATTAAATACTTCATCCCGCCTAAGGATAAATCTTGCATAGGTCCACACAGATCTGAGTGAGTTGGATCTAATTTTTCTTAGTTTTGATTAACCCAGAGCTCTAGAATGGTTGTCTGGCTTGTTTCCCATATATGCAGGCTTCACAGTGCTCCAAATTAGCTGGGGGATCAATTTTCACTCCAGAAATTAGCTGATCTTTGATCATTTTGCGCAAATAATCAAAATTGATGTGTCCAAATCTCCTGTGCCAAAGCATTTGTGTTTCTTCATTTAAGTTACTTAAATTGGCTTCCAGATATGATGGAATATAAGTCAACTTGTATAGATTCTGATCTCTGATGCCCAAAGCAATATGGGCACCATTTTGATCAGTGATCCTGCATCCAGAATTGTCAAAACTGAAACTGAGTCCTTCTGCTGTGGCCTTGCTTACAGAGAGTAGGTTCTTGGCTATTTCTGGTACATAGAGTACTTCTTTAAAGGTCAGTGTATGGCTTCCTTCACTGCTTCTAAGGTTTACTTGGATAGTTCCTTCTCCCACTGCATCAAGTGTTCTATTGTCACCCATGAAAACCTTCTTAATTGGAATTTCCTGATATTTGGTAAAAAGTTCTTTTTGGTGTGTAAAGTGTTGAGAAGCTCCAGAGTCAATATACCATGTCTGAGAATCCTTGTTTGTGGTCATATTTAGTGCAGATATGAATAGTCTACCTTCAGTTGTTGCAGCATTTCCATATTCAGGCTTCTTTTGCTGATTATCTTTCTTTTTGAGTCACCGGTCTGGTGTGTGTCCTTTCCTTTTGCAGTAGTTGCAAAGTAGGTTGCTGTTGCCTTTGTAGGGTCTTGGGTACCTCCTTTGTTGGTTATCATTGCTTAATAAAGCATTTTCTTCTTCCTTCTTATTGGTGCTTGATATTCTTAATTCTTCATCCAGGAGCCTTCCATATACGTAATTTAAGGTCAAATCTTCAGTTCTGGACTCTAGGGCTGATACAAGGCCCTGAAACTCATCTGTCAGGCTATTCAGGATGGTAACTATCACATCCTCATCAGTAGTTGGTATGCCCACAGATTCCATCTCATCTACCAGCAGGGTAATTCTGTTAATTAGATTTTTCATTTCTTCTCCTGGCAGCATCTTTGTAGTAAAGAATTTTTGTCTCAGATACATTTTCTTGGCAGCTGAACATGACTGGTAGGTGTCTTCCAATGCTTTCCAGGCATTCTTTGCCGTTTTTGCTCTTGAGCATTGAATTAGCAATTTGTCCTTGACATAAAGGCAAATGCAGTTAAAGGCACTTTGTTCTTTCTTCTGGTACTTTAAGGCTTCCTCTCCCACATTTTTAGGAGGGCATTCTTCTCCCATGACAATATCCCAAAGGCTTCTTTCTTGCAGCAGCATCTTCATCTTCACCTTCCACACTTGGTAGTTAGAGCCATCCAACTTTCCAGCAGAGGGAGAAATTCCAGTAATAGCAGTAGTAGACATTGCAGAGAGTGACAGCTTGGGCGCATAGCCTGTTGTAAGAGTCTTGGAGATATTGGAAGTGATTGGGAGAACAAGTAGATTATGTGGTTTTCACTTAATGATTTATTGAATGTAAAAGTAGTATTTATACTTTTACCTGATCTTGGCATTACAGACATGTAGAATAGGTTAAGGAAGGTCCCAAGAACATGTGTGCAAAGTTTGGGGCTGTTTGGACAACTTTCAGAATTTTCATGTTCTGGGTACCTGGTATTTTGGTGAAAATATTCTAAGTAAATCCCGACAAGGAATTTGGTCAGTATTCTCTAGGATTTGAAGGTGATTATCTAAGTGACTAAGTTAGGTGAATATTTAGGTGGAAATACAAATTTTTACAGCAAGTTTAGTCTCTTCTAATGTTTCTTGGTTAACAGCAGTTATAATAAGATCATCCACATATAGAGCTAGTAGAGGTGGATTTGCTCTATCTGGCTTATAGTATATGTCATAGTCAGCAGTACCCCTTTGGAAACTGAAAGATTCCAAATAAGAATCTATCTTGCAATTCCAGGCTATTGGTAATTATTTGAGACCATATAGAAATTTTTAAGCTTGCTGACCAAATGGGGGTTATCCTGATCAGAAAACCCAACAGGCTGGTTCATGTACATGTCTTCATCAAGTTCCTCATACAGAAATGCAGTTTCTCATCCATTTGAAGTAAAAGAAATTCTTATATGGCTGATATAGCCAATATTAATTTGATGGAATTAAACTTGGCTACTGTTGCAAAGATCTCAGTAAAGTCAGGTCCTTTTATTTGAGAGTATTCTTTGGCCACAAGTCTTACTTTGTATTGTTGAATTGTAACATCAGCCTTATATTTTGTCTTGAAGACTGATTTACATCCAATTGATTTCCAGATGATTGGTAATTTAACTAAATCCCAAGTTTTACTTTCCATCAGGGCCTGATACTCCTCAGTCCTTGCAGATCTCCAAAACTTTATCTGAGGGCAACTTAGGGCCTCTTTTACAGTCTGGGGTTCAGCAATATGGACTAAATAGGCATAGGCTAAGCTTGTACCCTTATTGCTATGGTAATTTGGGTTATATCTGGTCCATTGGATCTCCTGGCTTGTGATACTGAAATGATTACTTCTGAAATATACCTGGGCACTGACTAGAGCTGATCTATGGTTGTTGAGTCCTCTAGAGTGAAAAGAAATCTCATAGTTTTGTTCCAATTGAATCCTGACTACTGGTAGATTTGAGATCAGATTTTTGTCATAATCTGATACCATTTTTTGTGTATATTTTGAATATTTGTCAAACATAAGTCTGTATTGATACCATGGTTCAAATGGGGCAGATTCACAAAGTATTCTGTTGTAACTCCTATTTTTAAGGTATACAGCTGTGGCAACCAATTCTGCCCAAAAATCATAGGATGATGTTTGATCATGGATCATATACTTGATTTTTTAAACATTTTCTCTCACCACCAGGGCTCTAAACTCCCTAAGCTTAGACAGAGCTTCTTCCTTTCTCTCCATGAAGTAGACCCCTGTGCCTCTTGTTTCATCTTCAGTAAAAGTGCTTAAATACTTCATTCTGCCTAAGTATAATTCACGCATAGGTCCACATAGATCTGAGTAAATTAGATATAATTTATTCTTAGTTTTGATTATATCAGAGCTCTTAATTGGTTTTCTGGCTTGTTCCCCATATATGCATGCTTCACAGTGCTCCAAACTAGTTGGGAGATCAATTTTGACTCTTGAAGTTAACTAATCCTAGATCATTTTGTGCAAATAATCAAATTTAATGTGTCCAAATCTCCTGTGCCAAAGCTTTGGTGTATTTGCTTTTAAGCCACTAATATTGGATTCCTGATATGATGAAATATAAGTCAACTTCTATAGATTCTGATTTCTGAAACCCAAAGCAACATAGGCACCATTTTCAGCAGTGATCCTGCATCCAGATTATCAAAGCTGAAACTGAGTCCTTCTGCAGTGGCCTTGCTGAGAAATAGTAGGCTCTTGGCTATTTCTGGTACATAGAGTATTTTTTGAAGGTAAATGTGTTTTCTCCTTCACTGCAAGGTTTACTTGAATAAATCCTTCTGCTACTGCATAAAGTGTTCAATTGTTACCCGTGAATTTGCTCCTAACTGGAATTTCTTGATGTTGAGTAAAAAGTATTTTTTGGTTTGTAAAGTGTTGAGATGCTCCAGAGTCAATATACCATAACTGAGAATTCTTGTTTGTGATCATACTTAGTGTATATATCAAGTCTATCTTCAGTTGCTGCAGCATTTCCATATACAGGCTTTTTCTGCTGACTAGCTTTCTATTAATGCACTGGTCTGATGTGTGCCCTTTCCTTTTGCAGTAGTTGCAAAACAGGCGGCTATTGCCTTTAAAGGGTCTTGGGTACCTCCTCTGCTGGTTTTCATTGCTTATTGGAGCATTTTCTTCTTCCATCTTGTTGGCATTTGATTTTCTTTAATTTTCATGCAGGAGCCTTCAATATATGCAATTTAATGTCAACTCTTCAATTCTGGACTCTACAACTGATACAAGGCATTGAATCTTGTTGGTAAGGTAATTCAGTTTGGTGACTATCACATCCTCATCAGTAGTTATTATGCCCCCAGATTCCATCTCGTCCACAAGCTTGGTAATTCTGTTAATTTGATTTTTCATATCTTCTTCTGGCAGCATCTTTGTAGTGAAGAATATTTGTCTAAGATACATTCTCTTAGCAGCTGAACATGACTGGTATGTGACTTCTAGTCCCTTCCAGGCATTCTTTGATGTTTTGCTGTTGAGCATAGAATTAGCATTTTGTCTTTAACATTAAGGCAAATGCAGCTAAAAGCACTGTGTTCTTTCTTCTAATACATTAAGGCTGCCTCTCCTACTTTCTTAGAAGGGCATTCTTCTCCCATGGCAATATCTAAAGGCCTATTTCTTGTAGCAGCATCTTACTGTCACCTTCCACACTTGATAGTTAGATCCATCCCAATTTTCAGGAGAGGGAAGGTTGCAGTAATAGCAGTGGTAGACATTTCAGTGAGTAACAGCTCAGGGCTCATAGCCTGTTGTAAAAGCCTTGGAGACATTGGAAGTGATTGGGAGAACAAGTAGCTTATGTGGCTATCACTTAATGATTGATAGAATTTTAGCATGGTATTTATACTTTTACCTAGTCGTGGTATAGCAAATACAAAAATAAGCTTAGGAAGGTCCCAAGAACATGGGTGCAAAGTATGGGGCTGTTTGGACAACTTTGAGAATTTTCATGTTCTGGGCACCAGATATTTTGGTGAAAATATTCTAAGCAAATCCCAACAAGGAATTTGGTCAGTATTCTATAGGATATGTAGGTAATAGTCCAAGTGACCAAGTTAGGTAAATATTTAGGTGGAATTACAAATTCTTACAACACTCACATGTTTGTTTGCCAAGCCCATGTAAAAGTATAAATATTATTTTTACATGCAATAAATCATTAACTGAAAACCTTACAATCTACTTGTTCTCCCAATCACTTCCAATATCTCCAAGACTTTTACAATAGAAAATACTTGGACTGGCTTAAGGGGATGGTTTTGGCTGCTTTATATATGGGGAATGGTATTCTTTAGTAGGAAATTGGCTCACCTAGATCAGACATCTGAATTATAGAGATATGCTTTAGTCTTTTTAAGGTTGATGGTGGCTACAATCAGATCACTCATGCAAAAAGCTAATAGAGCTGCAATAACTTCACCTGCAACATAATAGATATTATGGTAAGCTGTATATCTTTGGAAATTCAGGAACTCTATATAAGTGTCTATACTTTAATTCCAAGCTCTTGCTATTGCCTGCAACTGTATAAATATTTTTTGAGCTTGCAAGCCAGATGGGGGTTGTCATAATAATAAGTCAATCATGCTGATCTATATACTTGCCCATAGCAGGCTTACCACTCAGACATAGAGTTTCCAAGTCTATATAATGAGGCAAGTGTCTGTACTTGGCTGCAACTGCAAATATTGTATGTCAGATGTGAGTTTTGCTACCTGTGCCAAGGTGTCTGTGTGATCCAGCTCTACTATCTTAGAGTCTTGCTTAGCTGCAAGGCTTGCTTTGTGTCTTTTAGCTGTAGCATAAACCTTGTATCTTGTAATGAAGACCCACCTGCATCCAATTGATATGCAGTTGATTGGTATATTGCCCAGGCTTCACATTTTATTTTCCATCAGGATGTAATATCCCTTAGTCATTGCCAATTACCAGAGTTTTGTCTGAAAGCTACCAAGGGCCTCTGGTATTGCCTGATGCTCATCAACATGAACAGGATTAGTATGAAGAATCATTCAGTTTTATAGGAGGATCTAATCTAGATCAGCTATAAAGATCTCATGATGAGGCTGTAATAATGCTGGCAGCTTAGGATTCTTTACCCTCTCCACAATCTGATCATAGGACTACAATGGTTTTACTGCTAAACTAAGTAATAAACTTGACAGTGCTCTGAAGGATATTTAGCAGGACTTGCATGCTACTTGTAGTCTTAATGCAGTCTGCATTTTGTTAATATAACTAACCGGCCAATATATGCAATTGCCTCAGATGACAAGAAACTTGACTGCATTTTGACAATCTTGATGTGGACCCCTGTTGGCAACATCATAGCAGTGAGCAAACCTCTCCAAGATGCCAAGTTTTACATCTTAAGAATCCAGGTTATTTTTCCTTACAGTCAGAGGCAAAATTTTCCTCCAAGCTGGACTTAAAGGATGCACATCACCAATTTCAGATCTATCTGGATCACCAGCACAAGACTGTCTTTAGCAGGAATAGTGTCCATTGGATGCTTCAAAACTCACCTGACTGGATATCTTCCCAAGCACGATCACTACAGTCTGCTGAGTGAAGCAACACTACCACCAAGAAGGAGCTACTTGCAATAGTCTTTGCCTTAAGGAGGTTTCACCAGTATCTATGAGGTATCCCTTTTACACTATGCATAGATCACCAAGCCCTTGTATGTATCTGCAACCTAACATCTTTAACTCCAAAGCTAACCTATTGGCTAGGTATTCTACTTGATTAGAAATATACAGTTTTGCATTGACTAGCAATTCTCTTCATCCTGCCTAGCCATCTTTCAGGACACTTTCCAACTTTACCTTGAGAGGGACATGTGATTATTGATATAACAGTACATTCAATACAGCTTCCAAAATAGCTCCTCAACTGGATTTAGCAACCTGGAAAATCTCATCTGCAGAAGAAAGGAAAACCTTGATACCCAGGAGTCATTAGCTTGGCCACTTTGGAGCTAACACACTAATGAAGAAGCTTCACTGCAATGGATACCACTGGCTAAATATCAAAGCTGACTTCCAAGAATTGGCCAAGTCTGGTTGAGCTTAGCCAATTTTGCAAAGGTAGAAAATCTAGTACCCACACTGATTTCCCTAACCCAAATATAATTAATTCCAGTCATGATTTATTTTATCTAATCTCAGAATCTACTTTAGCTATTGATGTAACTATTAGTTGTCACCTAAGTACCAATGCTAATTCAGTCACAAAGATCTTATTCTGTTGTTAGCATTCTGTCTTGGTCAGACTTCTTGTTGAGAATTACTTGAAATATTCTCACTAAATTATCAGGTACCCAAATTGCAACCTTTCCCAAAGATGTCCAAAAGCCTCCAGACTTGTCACACATATTCTTAAGACCTGTCTTTTCAAGCTCTACATGTTTGCTTGCCTTACTTTTTCAGAAGATTGGTCACCATATTTTGGATCATTAAATCAACAAGTCAGTAACATGTAAATCATCTAATTCTCCACATCACTTCCAGTATTCCTCAGGATATTGCAACAGCTATCACACCTGATCCATTTTCATGGGATCATTACATTATTAGCTGAACTACTGCACCTTGGCAGGTGATGAGTCATCTGAGATCAATCAAATCATTGGGCATATGCCAAGACATCTGTCAATTGAAGATGCAATTATCATATTTCTCATCTTACTATTAACAATCATATTGATTTCAATTAATCCAGTCTCTTGGTGCTTACTAATCAAACTTGATCAGAAATGCTTAAATGCAGCTTACTGAACCCTATGGCTTAGTGTGTGTCTCAACAAAATTAAGAATTCAGCAATTCTGTTCTAGCTTCTACCAAAGCTTAGCATATCTAGAGCACCCACAGATACCAAGCCTGGCCTGCATGGCAAACCAACTCCGTCACCTCTATAGCCAAATTCAGCTATATCCAAGACAAATATTAGACCAGAACCATTCTGCCAATATTTCTGTCATACTTTGACAGCTCTATGATTCTGCATTTAATTGTCCCTTTTGGTCAGTGAGACCATTTATGAATTTTTATTACACTTTTCTTTTGGATACAGCGGTCTGCTTAACTCCTGCTCTGTGGTAAATATTCTATCAACAACAACTACCTGGGGTTAAGCTGCAGGTGTTTTGCTCAGCATTGATGCAATAACTATTTGCAACATTGATTTATCTTGTGCAAAGAAGCTCAGTGCTTCCTGCAAAGATCAAATGTAACATATGCACTTTGTTTTCCAAGTGTTTTGCAAATTTGTCTAATTCTTTGTAATGTCTTTTTGACACAATGACTTGTCCTAATATATCATCAAAGCTGAATACATCTTATAGGCTTCTTTCTTTTTCCTTCCTGGGTTGTAGTGAGTTGGTTCCTGTTTATTGTTTCACATGTACCAAGTGTGAGAGTCATCAGCAAGGGTGACTTGGATTTGACCATGCTGGTTGGGATCACTTACCAAATAGAATAGTATTGGATGTTATGATGAAATTCTATATATTGACGGCTTTGAGATAAACTATACTTCATGCTCAAACTTCATGCCATTCAAGATATTATATTACGCTTAACTAAGACTCAGCTAAGGCGTTGAATTCAGCTCAAAGGTTTATTCAGAGCATCACTTCTACGCTATACAGAAGTTTGTGAGAGTGCCTCCAGGCTGCTCCCCGTATCCTCATGGCGTAGTTGAAGCAATGTAGAAATTGCCAATATCCAATAGCTTTTGGCTTCTGTATTAATGCCAGGATCTGCGACAGTGATAATAACAGTGCCACTTTGAAAGCAAGTCATTCAAGGGTTTAAATCGCGGGATGATTGTTCGGTAATGCCAGTCATATGATTAAGCCGCACTTCATAAGGACTAAGCAGGCAGAAATCCAACTCCACACTTGGGTCTAGATACGTCGATCAAGCCACAACAAGCAGCTGAGTTTGTTCCCAATACTGTCAAATAATAGTTTTCCATATTCCCGGTAAAAATTCCTCAATCAACTTATATTTTGCAGGGTGATTAACTGCATTTGGATTATTAATTTAATAATAGTGATATTACCTTGCTGAATGCGCGTTGACTACTGGAAACACTTTCAACCTTGATATGTCACCGACTTTCTTTCGAGACTGTCCCACCATATTGACCAACCTAGATGTCTTTAACAGCAGCATTCTGGAATATCCTCACAAAGCTGAGTAAGGTCACCTGAACTAAGAGGCCCACCCAATTGGATTTTTATTTGCTGCAGAGGGCTTTGATATTGATAGCTGAAAGGATTGGCATCGCTGAATAATTGCCAATCTGGTTTGCACCATGTTGAAGCTCTGGTAGCTACAACATCAGTGGCTTTACCAAGAACGTGACCAGTCACGGATACCCCGCTAATGTATATACATGGATGATAGGCTAAATATGAGGAGATACTGATTATCCAATTTTGTGTAGAATCTTGATTTACGATTCCCGAGACGATTCCCAAGATGATTCCCGAAACGATTCCCGAGACGATTCCCAAGATCAGATGGACCAGATCATGACCTAACCATAAGTACCTCACGAAACTGATCGTTTTATACTGAATTAATAACCACGTGCATATTGATTAGTAAGTGATGTTTTTATCTTGGGCAACGCTTTGGATTTTAATTGCTTTATTGTGCCTTCTGGCCGAAACATCAGTTATTTTTGTTGACCTTGGGTGGAGTATAGACCGGGGGCAAGGAAGGCCTTGCGCAATCGGTGGTCTGTAAGTAAGCATCGGTTGTTGCGCGATGAGGTTGTTTGATTTGAATTCTTCTCTGTAGATTTTCCCGCTCCACCTGATGAATTTGAGAAAGTAATTTGCCAATACGCGGATCCACGGAAGCAGGCAACTGACCGTTCGACTCGGATCCTGGATGTTGAAAAGCCTCGATAGCACTGAAGAGTGCCACAGTAGCTATGAAAGCATTAGTAAACAGCATTGTTAGGAATTCTGAATGCGCTGAATTGCCGTCTTATATTGCTGCTCTGTGGGAGTATACAAACGTTCTAGAATAAGTGACGAATCCATGGAATACTCTCTGGAAAGAAGCATATCACATCTCAAGCGACAACTGCGCGAAGAAGAGTGCCAGACTAGTCACATGGGATAAGCCTGATTTCTCTTGTTCAGGCAGAGATGCCATTTGGTAAGTGCCTGACTCCTCATTCAAGCCACTGAAGGCTTTTGTGGCACCGTAGCAAGCTTTTACCGATATCTTTCTCCACGGAGTCAAAGTATGAAGACGATCTCTAGCACGTGGATTTTCAGCCTTGTTGAGTGAGACGTGCCAAAGGAAGTTGTGGCTGAATTTAGACTGAGCAATGGCATTGGTGTAGATAGAATGCAAATGGAAATGCGCGAGAAAAAAGCTATTAAACTGATGTATAAATAGCCGTAGTCGTCTCGGCAGTCAGACATTATTATGTTTAGCAAAATCCGCACTCTAACCTTAGTCCTAGTGCTAGGGCTTCTTGTAGGATGTACCGCAATGTACAACGATCCTGACTTTCCGAATTGGAACGTTGGGCCAGTGAAGAGCTTTGAGTCCGATCTATTGATCCCTGACGGCATGGCCCCTCCGACCACCTACTGGAACCCTGCAGGGTTTGGAACTGGCTATTTTGGGTTTCAGACGTTGGATACTTCCGAGGACAGGGTGCTTATCTTCTCCGTATGGAATCTCAAGAACACCACGACCGAAGTCATCAAGATGGGCGAGAATGTCTGGCACACATCCTTCTATGAGATGGGGGGCTGGGGTACCCATGCCTTTATGAACTATCATTGGCAAACAGGTGTTACATACCGCGTGAAAATCGAAGCCGAATGGGTGGGCAACGATACCGTCTTCACCGCCTCGTTTAGGGTGAATGATCAATGGCACTTTTTTGCCAGTATCAAAGGCATTGGCTTTGGCAATTATAGCCTCGATTCCGACACTGGAATCTACCAGTTCCTGGAGGATTTTGGTGGGACTGTTAACCAAACGCGAAAGGGTATCTATAGCAGACAGTGCTATCGCATTGAAGGAAGTGATTTTTGCTATCCCAATTGGGGCGGCTACATCTCTCAAGCCTGCTGCATTCCTTGCTGGGGCGCCGGTGTAATCCCGTCTGGAGAAGGTACCTATCTGGCCTTTGACGGAAATCCACTGGGGACTGAGGATTGCAATCATGTGGTAAATGTTTGGCTTAACTACAATCACTGCGCTATGGATGAATATAGTCATGCAATTAATGCCTGACTGTTGCACTTCATGAATAAAGTTATCGTTTTATTGCTTACACAAGTCCCCCACTCATATTTTAGAAAGAGTATTTCAAGCCATTATTTGTATGTCTGCCTCAGTAGCAAAGCTTTGGCTGGAGCGTGAAGGCCATAATGACTCTTATGCAGATTGCTATATTCATTGCAATCCTATGCCGTGTATGGCACTAATACAGAAATTCAACATCACACTTACCTTTCTGCTATTGCGAATATTTAGCTTACGCCTAAGCCACTCATATAACATTTGATTCTACTTATGTTACCGCCAAGTTATGAACTGTTTACTAATATTTAGTTTGTCATATATTAGTTAGTTCTCACAATTAGTCAACGTCTAGAGGTGTTTGATATTCTCAAGCTTGCGCAAAAGCCCCCAGACTTGGCACGCAGGTTACCAGAGCCTTCCCTCAGACACTTTTATCATCAGTTTATAAAGTTTCTCCATAAAGTAACAGTAACTTTTTAACTCAATAAAATAACAACCGAATAATGTGAATTTCTTCTAGCTGCCCAAGTTACCTCCAATACTACCTAGAGCCTTGCAAAACCTGTACAGTAGGCTATGAAATGGCTGTATGGATTTCTCAAAAGAGAGTCAGAAATATTACCAATAGACACTCACACTGCTTTAAACTAGGGACTGCTTGGTAATCTATGCTGACTTGTTCTACAGTTGTGTTGTAAATTTTGCGATTACACCATGACATCCACCTAACTTGATCTTCTAGTCCACTATTTACAAATATTAGAGAGTTTTGATTAAATTCCCTGTTTGGATATACCTACAATATTTTCACCAAAATATCAGGTCCCCAGAGCATGAGATTTCTCAGTGTTATCCAAGCACCCCCTAACTTTGTACACACATTTTTGGGAC
Organism: Basidiobolus meristosporus CBS 931.73; assembly: GCA_002104905.1. Taxonomy (NCBI): domain Eukaryota; kingdom Fungi; phylum Basidiobolomycota; class Basidiobolomycetes; order Basidiobolales; family Basidiobolaceae; genus Basidiobolus; species Basidiobolus meristosporus. Next base: position 4,923 of record MCFE01000121.1, on the reverse strand, counting down.
TTCTCTGGGCATATATTCTTGTGCTTATCTGGCCAAGACCATTTAAAAATATCAACACTGCTTTTCCATTGAATAAATTATTAAGTATGAGCCATAAAATCTACTCAGCATCAATTGTAGCTTACATTAATACACATATTCCTGCCAGATGTTTGATCAGAAAATGGCAAAATGCTTGTGTAATACCTTCAAAAGCCTATGCAATCTATAGGGCTAGAGCTGCTAGTATTCAACCTTGAAGCATTCTTAGATTAAGTAGACATATGCCCAAGAAGTTACTGTGCCTGAGTGATCCTTGGTCTACACATAATGATAGTCCAGGTCAATAACTCAATAGGTATTCACACAGCATAATACTGATGAACACTACAACCAGAACACCAGCTGAAATACACATAAGACTCAAGCCTGAAAACTCATGTAAGGGCTACAGAACAAGGCAAGGTAAGTCCTTGTTGTCAGGATATAGTTCTTACAACACAACAGCTATTCTCTGGGTGAGTTGAAGAGCTGCTGGTAATCAAGGAAGCAATTTGATGACTCATTGAATATGCTGAAATGCCCACAATTCACTCCGTTATTGTAACATGCTTATTGGTAAGCAACTGCAGCTCTTTAGAGTGGCAACCAAAAGAATGAAAATACAATTGTCAAAAGACTAGGATGTTTAGAATATATCATATGATAAATAATAGAGGTTACACAGCTCCCAATAAAGCAGTAAAAGGGAAAGATCAAGCAAAAGACTCTTTTAACTCATGAATTTAAGGGAGCTTCTGATATGACATGAGTTTGGGACTGGCATACACACATGGCAAGTGACATATATTGGTCATCAGCAACTAATACTATGTTGCTTGTAATGCCTTAATTGAAATAAATCAGTCTATAGATAGAAGTAAAAACATGAGGAGAGTCTGCTGGTAAGAAGTTTTGACCAGAGGCTTTAACCAGACAATACACAGGAGCACAGGAGGCTGGTATGTATCTAATGTGAGAAAGAAAGAGAATATGCAGTGATCAGTCCATAATGATACCAACTTGTAGTGAAGGAAGGTATTGCACATCTATACCCATATTAAGATTATATCATTAGGATAGTTATAGCGCATAACTAATAAGACCCAACATTTTCTGCTCAGACTCTTTATTAGTAGTCACCTCAAACATACTTATCAAATATAAAGCACCTAGAACATAAGAATAGTCGAATATTGTGTAAAGCCCTAAAGCTTTGTAAGCACACTGTTAGGTCCCTCACTAATATATTTTGAGTGATTCTTACAAAAGCCTACATATATTTATATCATTAACAAAGATATCACTTAAGGTGTTTCCATCATAAGCTTCACAATGCTATTCTGAGAGTAACATTTCCATATTTGAGCACAATAAGATAACTGGTGAGTACCATATATTTGTCTTATTCTCCAGATTGCATCCAAATACTCTCTGGAGTTTTGCAAAATACCTGATATTTGCTAGTCAAGTGCTATAGTAAATACAGAAGAAATCATTCATCTTATCATGGTGACTATTCTTAGTCAAGGAGACCATGGGAGTAAGAAACACGCAGCAGAGACTTTTAGATGAGGATTAGAAAGAATGTACGTAGAAAGCAATTAAATATCGGATGAAAACTGCTCGCGCAATCATCATTTGTTGGAAGAAACCGCTAACGCGGACGACCAACCTGTGTTTCAATCCACAAATTAGTCGGCACTAAAGGTGCAGAGATAACTTTCGATGGTAATAGTCCTGGCCAATCATTTCCATTATTTGGTACTCGTGATGTCTGACGCATAGCATATGGTAATTAGTTACCGAATCGAGGGGTGATACGTGGGAGCTTATGATCGAAATCCAAGCTGAGCAAAAATGGAATGCGCTGATAGGAGTTTCATCGGGTACCTGGCTCGTTCACACAGCGCGCCATACAAAAACATCCAACTCAACCAAAATTTATATCAAGCCGAATCCGGAAAAACGGCCACGAGATCACATACTTTAGGTGGCCGTTGAAAACGATTTCCTGGTCGGTTCCATGGAGTTGTGACCATCAAAGCATGCTGGTACGGCACACAATAAGTCCCAGAAAGTCAACGAAAAATAGCCATGTTTGGTAGTGATCAAACCCTTGAGTGTAAACATCGACTGAAGATGTGATCCAACCAGTACCGATTAAAACGTCGCTCAAAGAAAAAAATTCATATTTAATGGTGCATTTTTGTGTAACACGTTGCAGCTGTACTGTTGGATGACACTGTATTCACCTTGCACATGGTTAATAGCAGTGATATGAGAGTGATGAAGAGGTAGATGTGCTTAATTGAAGGTGGCAATAACAGAGACTGAGTCGACATCCAGGATGCATTTTTTAGGGATTTGGACGTTGCTCCAGCTGGGTTGCTTCTCCGACTGCTGGAAACACTCATAGAGCGGTCCACCAATTTGTTCACCTTCCTTCATAGGCTTCTGAGTTTGCACTTCAACATGCAAATCATAGTCTTTACCAGCAGCGCTCTTGCCCTTATAGTCAAACAGGGCCGAGCCCGAACTCCAAGCAGCCTCATCCCACAAATATCCTTGATTTTGGTAAGCAACCAAGAAATCATCGATGTATATGTCTGCTGAGTCCCTAGTGCAGGTACAGCTACCGGCGTTGTTGGCAAGTTTGAATTTAGAAAACTCCGGCCCTGGAGTGCATATGGGACTTGGTTTTTACTCCTTCTGCCTTTGCGTTCTTCCTAACCTGAGGCCGGTGCTTTGTTACGGGGGCGTCATATTCCAGCTTAGATGAGCCTTTGCAGTAAGCATCGGTGGTACCGCAGTAGCCATAACTGGAGCAGCAGTAACCAGGCTGGCACTGATGCATCACATCTCCGAACCAGCCACAACGTCTATCAGTTTTATTTGCAACAACGATGTCTATTCCCAGATTATCGGCATCATAGGGATACCACTGCCACTGTTCGGGCTTGTTATTATATCCATGATAGCCAGCTGGACCGTTGATAGACATCCAGATTGCCGTCTGATTTTCTGTTAGACCAGAGCCCCATGTGCCGTCGGGCCCGGGATATGTGTACGTTATAGAGCCACCCAGTGCAGGGTACCAGTACTTGCTGCCTTCACGTCTGTAAGCTTGTTTACTCCATACGCCCACCCGTACACCATTGCTGATTCCTTGCGGATTTTCGAGAAACTGGTAGAAGTAGCCAAGACCGCTGTTTAAGTTGTCGTTGATAACACGCAATTTACCAAATTGCATCCATTCGCCATCAATACGTAGCTGAGCAGTGTAGACCAAATAATCACCATCCTCTTCATAGTCAATTCGAAAGCCGTAATCCACTCCATCAAGCCATGGATAGAAATACTGCATATGGGATCCAGTGCCTTCGTTGCCAAAGCGACTAGTCACGCATTCCTTGCATGTTTCCACTATGGTTGCTTTTCCATTGTTGTTGTCCCAGAGAGAGAAGAGGAATACACGTTTGTTGGCCCATGTCTGCATTCCCATGTATCCGTTGTTCCAGGCGATGGCTGCCCAGTAAGTTTGGTTGGGACTAAATTCAGGAACAGACTTGACATCTGTCTTGAAAGAAATGAATTTACTCCCATTATCGGGGAGGCTGGCCCAGTTGTGCATTGCCTGAGAAAGCACCTTCGACTGCGAACAGCGAGGTAAGCGAGAGGAAAAGGGCTGAAAGCTTCATGATATCTTGACGAAAGCACGGCCCTCAGCTGTGCTTTTAAAGTAGTTCAATTTTCCCAGGATAGAGATCACGTTTCGTTACCAACAATGATAGCAAGCCGAGAATTCGACCTAATTTAGTAGCGTCTGGTTGAGTTCACCTATTGTGGCAATTCAGGTAGTGGAATGCATGGATTCTAAATGGTAACCATTGGATATCCTTGCAGCTTCTAGAAAATACCCAAAGCGTAATACTATCTTCCAAGGAGTTCGGAATCACGATCACGCTGGCCTTCAAATGTGGCTTATCCATAAGACTCTTCCTTTACAGCTTAGAAGAGCCTATACAGATGCCTACAACATTGGGGGCAAATTGTCAGCTTCAGTCAGGGAAAGTCGGTATCCTTCACCAAGTGTCGAGGAGAAATTATACAGTGGATGCAATGTCCTGGTGAGACAGTTTGGCGCAGCTAAATTATAATCCCAGCTGTTCCCGAATGTCAATGTGGTTTGGCATACCTCTAAATAGTCAACAGTATCGAGAATGCAGTAGCATTAGTGTTTTCACTGCATATTTCAGCAATAACTCAGACCTTTGGAATATCGATTAACCATACCGCTAATGGCATTTGAGTTACCCTAATAGATCCTACCTTCATGCATGCTCCTCTAGAACTTCGCAATACCCGAGTGTGTACGGCTTAACAAATAACAATTAACACTTATACAACCTGGCCAATAGGTTGGCAAAAAATTCTCTTAGAGTATAGCATCATGAATCAGGAAAAATCAAAAAAGAAGAAAAACGTGCTAAGCCCCATTCTGAGCTGAACCAATGAGCATAGAGATTGCTTGGTTAGGCCCATGTAGCTAGCATTTGATTAGTACATGGAGGATCGAAGGGTCACGCGAGCCAGTTGAGTAATGCTCAAAGGCTGATCAAGTCTAATGATCATATGGAAGGTTTACTTGTCAGAAATAGCTTTACCTAACAATATGACTTGGGGATTGACCTGGACACTGGAGATGCACACTTGTGGAGCCTTCACATCTCCGATGGGCCTTGATCTCAGCGCCCAGACCTTGGCCGAGAGTACAGGATGCTTATCATCCACGCAACTATCAAAAGCAGGTCTTTCTCGAGAGCACCAAACCACATACATGCTATAAGAAGGGTTTATTGAACGGAAGCAGCAGTGCTTAATTATCGCGCAATTGAAATAGTG